>JAWPHD010003549.1:0-213815 GCA_037043455.1 Cyrtodaria siliqua | reverse complement strand
TGGTCTGTGTATATCAATAAGGGTATTGCATGTAACTAGTCCTCAGGTGGTCTGTGTATATCAGTAAGGGTAGTACATGTAACTTGTCCTCAGGTGGTCTGTGTATATCAATAAGGGTAGTAAATGTGATTTGTCCTCAGGTGGTCTGTGTATATCAATAAGGGTAGTACATGTGATTTGTCCTCAGGTGGTCTGTGTACATCAATAAGGGTAGTACATGTAACTAGTCCTCAGGTAGTCTGTGTATATCAATAAGGGTAGTACATGTGACTTGTCCTCAGGTGGTCTGTGTATATCAATAAGGGTAGTACATGTAACTAGTCCTCAGGTGGTCTGTGTATATCAATAAGGGTAGTACATGTGACTTGTCTTCAGGTGGTCTGTGTATATCAATAAGAGTAGTACATGTAACTTGTCCTCAGGTGGTCTGTGTATATCAATAAGGGTAGTAAATGTGACTTGTCCGCAGGTGGTCTGTGTATATCAATAAGGGTAGTACATGTAACTAGTCCTCAGGTGGTCTGTGTATATCAATAAGGGTAGTACATGTGACTTGTCCTCAGGTGGTCTGTGTATATCAATAAGGGTAGTACATGTGACTTGTCCTCAGGTGGTATGTGTATATCAATAAGAGTAGTACATGTAACTTGTCCTCAGGTGGTCTGTGTTTATCAATAAGGGTAGTAAATGTGACTTGTCCGCAGGTGGTCTGTGTATATCAATAAGGGTAGTACATGTAACTAGTCCTCAGGTGGTCTGTGTATATCAATAAGGGTAGTACATGTAACTAGTCCTCAGGTGGTCTGTGTATATCAATAAGGGTAGTACATGTAACTAGTCCTCAGGTGGTCTGTGTATATCAATAAGGGTAGTAAATGTGACTTGTCCTCAGGTGGTCTGTGTATATCAATAAGGGTAGTAAATGTGACTTGTCCTAAGGTGGTCTGTGTATATCAATAAAGGTAGTACATGTATCTAGTCCTCAGGTGGTCTGTGTATATCAATAAGGGTAGTACATGTGACTTGTCCTCAGGTGGTATGTATATATCAATAAGGGTAGTACATGTGACTTGTCCTCAGGTGGTCTGTGTATATCAAAAAGGGTAGTACATGCGACTTGTCCTCAGGTGGTCTGTGAATATCAATAAGGGTAGTAAATGTGACTTGTCCTCATGTGGTCTGTGTATATCAATAAGGGTAGTACATGTAAATGGTCCTCAGGTGGTCTGTGTATATCAATAAGGGTAGTACATGTGACTTGTCCTCAGGTGGTCTGTGTATATCAATAAGGGTAGTACATGTGACTTGTCCTCAGGTGGTCTGTGTATAACAATAAGGGTAGTACATGTGACTTGTCCTCAGGTGGTCTGTGTATATCAATAAGTGTAGTACATGTGACTAGTCCTCAGGTGGTCTGTGTATATCAATAAGGGTAGTTAATGTGACTTGTCCTCAGGTGGTCTGTGTATATCAATAAGGGTAGTACATGTAACTAGTCCTCATGTGGTCTGTGTATATCAATAAGGGTAGTACATGTTACTTGTCCTCAGGTGGTCTGTATATATCAATAAGGGTAGTACATGTGACTTGTCCTCAGGTGGTCTGTGTATATCAATAAGGGTAGTACATGTAACTAGTCCTCAGGTGGTCTGTGTATATCAATAAGGATAGTACATGTGACTTGTCCTCAGGTGGTCTGTGTATATCACTAAGGGTAGTACATGTGACTTGTCCTCAGGTGGTCTGTGTATATCAATAAGGGTAGTACATGTGACTAGTCCTCAGGTGGTCTGTGTATATAAATTAGGGTAGTACATGTAACTTGTGCTCAGGTGGTCTGTGTATATCAATCACGGGTAGTACATGTAACTAGTCCGTCAGGTGTTCTGTGTATATCAATACAGGTAGTAAATGTGACTTGTCGTCAGGTGGTCTGTGTATATCAATAAGGTTAGTACATGTGACTTGTCCTCAGGTGGTCTGTGTATATCAATAAGGGTAGTACTTCAGGTGTCTGTACATAGGTAGGACTTGTCCTCAGGTGGTCTGTGTATATCAATAAGGGTAGTAATGTGACTTGTCCTCAGGTGGTCTGTGTATATCAATAAGGGTAGTACTGTGACTTGTCCGCAGGTGGTCTGTGTAATCAATAAGGGTAGTAAATTTGATTTGTCCTCAGGTGGTCTGTGTATATCAATAAGGGTAGTACATGCGACTTGTCCTCATGTGGTCTGTGTATATCAATAAGGGTATTGCATGTAACTAGTCCTCAGGTGGTCTGTGTATATCAATAAGGGTAGTACATGTAACTTGTCCTCAGGTGGTCTGTGTATATCAATAAGAGTAGTAAATGTGATTTGTCCTCAGGTGGTCTGTGTATATCAATAAGGGTAGTACATGTGATTTGTCCTCAGGTGGTCTGTGTATATTAAAAAAGGTAGTACATGTGACTTGTCCTCAGGTGGTCTGTGTACATCAATAAGGGTAGTACATGTAACTAGTCCTCAGGTGGTCTGTGTATATCAAATAAGGGTAGTACATGTGACTTGTCTTCAGGTGG
The DNA here is from genome assembly GCA_037043455.1 of Cyrtodaria siliqua. Lineage (NCBI taxonomy): Eukaryota > Metazoa > Mollusca > Bivalvia > Adapedonta > Hiatellidae > Cyrtodaria > Cyrtodaria siliqua. Next base: position 211,255 of record JAWPHD010003549.1, on the reverse strand, counting down.
TCTGTGTACATCAATAAGGGTAGTACATGTAACTAGTCCTCAGGTAGTCTGTGTATATCAATAAGGGTAGTACATGTGACTTGTCCTCAGGTGGTCTGTGTATATCAATAAGGGTAGTACATGTAACTAGTCCTCAGGTGGTCTGTGTATATCAATAAGGGTAGTACATGTGACTTGTCTTCAGGTGGTCTGTGTATATCAATAAGAGTAGTACATGTAACTTGTCCTCAGGTGGTCTGTGTATATCAATAAGGGTAGTAAATGTGACTTGTCCGCAGGTGGTCTGTGTATATCAATAAGGGTAGTACATGTAACTAGTCCTCAGGTGGTCTGTGTATATCAATAAGGGTAGTACATGTGACTTGTCCTCAGGTGGTCTGTGTATATTAATAAGGGTAGTACATGTAACTAGTCCTCAGGTGGTCTGTGTATATCAATAAGGGTAGTACATGTGATTTGTCCTCAGGTCGTCTGTGTATATCAATAAGGGTAGTACATGTGACTTGTCCTCAGGTGGTCTGTGTATATCAATAAGGGTAGTACATGTGACTTGTCTTCAGGTGGTCTGTGTATATCAATAAGAGTAGTACATGTAACTTGTCCTCAGGTGGTCTGTGTATATCAATAAGGGTAGTAAATGTGACTTGTCCGCAGGTGGTCTGTGTATATCAATAAGGGTAGTACATGTAACTAGTCCTCAGGTGGTCTGTGTATATCAATAAGGGTAGTACATGTGACTTGTCCTCAGGTGGTCTGTGTATATCAATAAGGGTAGTACATGTGACTTGTCGTCAGGTGGTATGTGTATATCAATAAGGGTAGTACGAGTAACTAGTCCTCAGGTGGTCTGTGTATATCAATAAGGGTAGCAAATATGACTTGTCCTCAGGTGGTCTGTGTATATCAATAAGGGTAGTAAATGTGACTTGTCCTAAGGTGGTCTGTGTATATCAATAAGGGTAGTACATGTATCTAGTCCTCAGGTGGTCTGTGTATATCAATAAGGGTAGTACATGTGACTTGTCCTCAGGTGGTATGTATATATCAATAAGGGTAGTACATGTGACTTGTCCTCAGGTGGTCTGTGTATATCAAAAAGGGTAGTACATGCGACTTGTCCTCAGGTGGTCTGTGTATATCAATAAGGGTAGTACATGTGACTAGTCCTCAGGTGGTCTGTGTATATCAATAAGGGTAGTACATGTGACTTGTCCTCAGGTGGTCTGTGTACATCACTAAGGGTAGTACATGTAACTAGTCCTCAGGTGGTCTGTGTACATCACTAAGGGTAGTACATGTAACTAGTCCTCAGGTGGTCTGTGTATATCAATAAGGGTAGTACATGTGACTTGTCCTCTGGTGGTTGGTGTATATCAATAAGGGTAGTATATGTAACTAGTCCTCAGGTGGTCTGAGTATATCAATAAGGGTAGTACATGTGACTTGTCCTCAGGTGGTCTGTGTATATCAATAAGGGTTGTACATGTAACTTGTCCTCAGGTGGTCTGTGTATATCAATAAGTGTAGTAAATGTGACTTGTCCGCAGGAGGTCTGTGTATACAAATAAGGGTAGTACATGTAACTAGTCCTCAGGTGGTCTGTGTATATCAATAAGGTTAATACATGTGACTTGGTCTCAGGTGGTCTGTGTATATCAATAAGGGTAGTACATGTGACTTGTCCTCAGGTTGTCTGTGTATATCAATAAGTGTAGTACATGTGACTTGTCCTCAGGTGGTCTGTGTATATCAATAAGGGTATTGCATGTAACTAGTCCTCAGGTGGTCTGTGTATATCAATAAGGGTAGTACATGTAACTTGTCCTCAGGTGGTCTGTGTATATCAATAAGGGTAGTACATGTGACTAGTCCTCAGGTGGTCTATGTATATCAATAAGGGTAGTACATGTGACTTGTCCTCAGGTGGTCTGTGTACATCAATAAGGGTAGTACATGTGACTTGTCCTCAGGTGGTCTGTGTATATCAATAAGGGTAGTAAATGTGACTTGTCCGCAGGTGGTCTGTGTATATCAATAAGGGTAGTACATGTAACTAGTCCTCAGGTGGTCTGTGTATATCAATAAGGGTAGTACATGTGACTTGTCCTCAGGTGGTCTGTGTATATCAATAAGGGTAGTTAATGTGACTTGTCCTCAGGTGGTCTGTGTATATCAATAAGGGTAGTACATGTAACTAGTCCTCATGTGGTCTGTGTATATCAATAAGGGTAGTACATGTTACTTGTCCTCAGGTGGTCTGTATATATCAATAAGGGTAGTACATGTGACTTGTCCTCAGGTGGTCTGTGTATATCAATAAGGGTAGTACATGTAACTAGTCCTCAGGTGGTCTGTGTATATCAATAAGGATAGTACATGTGACTTGTCCTCAGGTGGTCTGTGTATATCACTAAGGGTAGTACATGTGACTTGTCCTCAGGTGGTCTGTGTATATCAATAAGGGTAGTACATGTGACTAGTCCTCAGGTGGTCTGTGTATATCAATTAGGGTAGTACATGTAACTTGTCCTCAGGTGGTCTGTGTATATCAATCAGGGTAGTACATGTAACTAGTCCTCAGGTGTTCTGTGTATATCAATAACAGTAGTAAATGTGACTTGTCGTCAGGTGGTCTGTGTATATCAATAAGGTTAATACATGTGACTTGTCCTCAGGTGGTCTGTGTATATCAATAAGGGTAGTACATGTGACTTGTCCTCAGGTTGTCTGTGTATATCAATAAGGGTAGTACATGTGACTTGTCCTCAGGTGGTCTGTGTATATCAATAAGGGTAGTACATGTGACTTGTCCTCAGGTGGTCTGTGTACATCACTAAGGGTAGTACATGTAACTAGTCCTCAGGTGGTCTGTGTACATCACTAAGGGTAGTACATGTAACTAGTCCTCAGGTGGTCTGTGTATATCAATAAGGGTAGTACATGTGACTTGTCCTCTGGTGGTTGGTGTATATCAATAAGGGTAGTATATGTAACTAGTCCTCAGGTGGTCTGAGTATATCAATAAGGGTAGTACATGTGACTTGTCCTCAGGTGGTCTGTGTATATCAATAAGGGTTGTACATGTAACTTGTCCTCAGGTGGTCTGTGTATATCAATAAGTGTAGTAAATGTGACTTGTCCGCAGGAGGTCTGTGTATACAAATAAGGGTAGTACATGTAACTAGTCCTCAGGTGGTCTGTGTATATCAATAAGGTTAATACATGTGACTTGGTCTCAGGTGGTCTGTGTATATCAATAAGGGTAGTACATGTGACTTGTCCTCAGGTTGTCTGTGTATATCAATAAGTGTAGTACATGTGACTTGTCCTCAGGTGGTCTGTGTATATCAATAAGGGTATTGCATGTAACTAGTCCTCAGGTGGTCTGTGTATATCAATAAGGGTAGTACATGTAACTTGTCCTCAGGTGGTCTGTGTATATCAATAAGGGTAGTACATGTGACTAGTCCTCAGGTGGTCTATGTATATCAATAAGGGTAGTACATGTGACTTGTCCTCAGGTGGTCTGTGTACATCAATAAGGGTAGTACATGTGACTTGTCCTCAGGTGGTCTGTGTATATCAATAAGGGTAGTAAATGTGACTTGTCCGCAGGTGGTCTGTGTATATCAATAAGGGTAGTACATGTGACTTGTCCTCAGGTGGTCTGTGTATATCAATAAGGGTAGTACATGTAACTTGTCCTCAGGTGGTCTGTGTATATCAATAAGGGTAGTACATGTAACTTGTCCTCAGGTGGTCTGTGTATATCAATAAGGGTAGTACATGTGATTTGTCCTCAGGTGGTCTGTGTATATCAATAAGGGTAGTACATGTGACTTGTCCTCAGGTGGTCTGTGTATATCAATAAGGGTAGTACATGTAACTAGTCCTCAGGTGGTCTGTGTATATCAATAAGGGTAGTACATGTGACTAGTCCTCAGGTGGTCTATGTATATCAATAAGGGTAGTACATGTGACTTGTCCTCAGGTGGTCTGTGTACATCAATAAGGGTAGTACATGTAACTTGTCCTCAGGTGGTCTGTGTATATCAATAAGGGTAGTAAATGTGACTTGTCCGCAGGTGGTCTGTGTATATCAATAAGGGTAGTACATGTGACTTGTCCTCAGGTGGTCTGTGTATATCAATAAGGGTAGTACATGTAACTTGTCCTCAGGTGGTCTGTGTATATCAATAAGGATAGTACATGTGATTTGTCCTCAGGTGGTCTGTGTATATCAATAAGGGTAGTACATGTGACTTGTCCTCAGGTGGTCTGTGTATATCAATAAGGGTAGTACATGTGACTTGTTCTCTGGTGGTCTGTGTATATCAATAAGGGTAGTACGTGTAACTAGTCCTCAGGTGGTCTGTGTATATCAATAAGGGTAGCAAATGTGACTTGTCCTCAGGTGGTCTTTGTATATCAATAAGGGTAGTACATGTGACTTGTCCGCAGGTGGTCTGTGTATATCAATAAGGGTAGTAAATGTGATTTGTCCTCAGGTGGTCTGTGTATATCAATAAGGGTAGTACATGTGACTTGTCCTCAGGTGGTCTGTGTATATCAATAAGGGCATTGCATGTAACTAGTCCTCAGGTGGTCTGTGTATATCAATAAGGGTAGTACATGTAACTTGTCCTCAGGTGGTCTGTGTATATCAATAAGGGTAGTAAATGTGATTTGTCCTCAGGTGGTCTGTGTATATCAATAAGGGTCGTACATGTGATTTGTCCTCAGGTGGTCTGTGTATATTAATAAGGGTAGTACATGTGACATGTCCTCAGGTGGTCTGTGTACATCAATAAGGGTAGTACATGTAACTAGTCCTCAGGTGGTCTGTGTATATTAATAAGGGTAGTACATGTGACTAGTCCTCAGGTGGTCTATGTATATCAATAAGGGTAGTACATGTGACTTGTCCTCAGGTGGTGTGTGTATATCAATAAGGGTAGTACATGTGACTAGTCCTCAGGTGGTCTGTGTACATCAATAAGGGTAGTACATGTGACTTGTCCTCAGGTGGTCTGTGTACATCAATAAGGGTAGTACATGTAACTAGTCCTCAGGTGGTCTGTGTATATTAATAAGGGTAGTACATGTGACTTGTCCTCTGGTGGTCGGTGTATATCAATAAGGGTAGTATATGTAACTAGTCCTCAGATGGTCTGTGTATATCAATAAGGGTAGTACATGTGACTTGTCCTCAGGTGGTCTGTGTATATCAATAAGGGTAGTACATGTAACTTGTCCTCAGGTGGTCTGTGTATATCAATAAGGGTAGTAAATGTGACTTGTCCGCAGGTGGTCTGTGTATAAAAATAAGGGTAGTACATGTAACTAGTCCTCAGGTGGTCTGTGTATATCAATAAGGGTAGTACATGTGACTTGTTCTCTGGTGGTCTGTGTATATCAATAAGGGTAGTACATGTAACTAGTCCTCAGGTGGTCTGTGTATATCAATAAGGGTAGTACATGTAACTAGTCCTCAGGTGGTCTGTGTATATCAATAAGGGTAGTACATGTGACTTGTCCACAGGTGGTCTGTGTATATCAATAAGGGTAGTACATGTGACTTGTTCTCTGGTGGTCTGTGTATATCAATAAGGGTAGTACGTGTAACTAGTCCTCAGGTGGTCTGTGTATATCAATAAGGGTAGTACATGTAACTAGTCCTCAGGTGGTCTGTGTATATCAATAAGGGTAGTACATGTGACTTGTCCACAGGTGGTCTGTGTATATCAATAAGGGTAGTACATGTGACTTGTTCTCTGGTGGTCTGTGTATATCAATAAGGGTAGTACGTGTAACTAGTCCTCAGGTGGTCTGTGTATATCAATAAGGGTAGCAAATGTGACTTGTCCTCAGGTGGTCTGTGTATATCAATAAGGGTAATACATGTGACTTGTCCTCAGGTTGTCTGTGTATATCAATCAGTGTAGTACATGTAACTAGTCCTCAGGTGGTCTGTGTATATCAATAAGGGTAGTACATGTAACTAGTCCTCAGGTGGTCTGTGTATATCAATAAGGGTAGTACATGTGACTTGTCCACAGGTGGTCTGTGTATATCAATAAGGGTAGTACATGTGACTTGTTCTCTGGTGGTCTGTGTATATCAATAAGGGTAGTACGTGTAACTAGTCCTCAGGTGGTCTGTGTATATCAATAAGGGTAGCAAATGTGACTTGTCCTCAGGTGGTCTGTGTATATCAATAAGGGTAATACATGTGACTTGTCCTCAGGTTGTCTGTGTATATCAATCAGTGTAGTACATGTAACTAGTCCTCAGGTGGTCTGTGTATATCAATAACAGTAGTAAATGTGACTTGTCGTCAGGTGGTCTGTGTATATCAATAAGGTTAATACATGTGACTTGTCCTCAGGTGGTCTGTGTATATCAATAAGGGTAGTACATGTGACTTGTCCTCAGGTGGTCTGTGTATATCAATAAGGGTATTGCATGTAACTAGTCCTCAGGTGGTCTGTGTATATCAATAAGGGTAGTACATGTAACTTGTCCTCAGGTGGTCTGTGTATATAAATAAGGGTAGTAAATGTGATTTGTCCTCAGGTGGTCTGTGTATATCAATAAGGGTAGTACATGTGATTTGTCCTCAGGTGGTCTGTGTATATTAATAAGGGTAGTACATGTGACTTGTCCTCAGGTGGTCTGTGTATATCAATAAGGGTAGTAAATGTGACTTGTCCTCAGGTGGTCTGTGTATATCAATAAGGGTAGTACATGTGACTAGTCCTCAGGTGGTCTGTGTATATCAATTAGGGTATTACATGTTACTTGTCCTCAGGTGGTCTGTGTATATCAATCAGGGTAGTACATGTAACTAGTCCTCAGGTGGTCTGTGTATATCAATAACGGTAGTAAATGTGACTTGTCCTCAGGTGGTCTGTGTATATCAATAAGGTTAATACATGTGACTTGTCCTCAGGTGGTCTGTGTATATCAATAAGGGTAGTACATGTGACTTGTCCTCAGGTGGTCTGTGTATATCAATAAGGGTAGTACATGTGACTTGCCCTCAGGTGGTCTGTGTATATCAAAAAGGGTAGTACATTCGACTTGTTCTCAGGTGGTCTGTGTATATCAATAAGGGTAGTACATGTAACTAGTCCTCAGGTGGCCTGTGTATATCAATAAGGGTTGTACATGTGACTTGTCTTCAGGTGATCTGTGTATATCAATAAGAATAGTACATGTAATTTGTCCTCAAGTGGTCTGTGTATATCAATAAGGGTAGTAAATGTGACTTGTCCGCAGGTGGTCTGTGTATATCAATAAGGGTAGTACATGTAACTAGTCCTCAGGTGGTCTGTGTATATCAATAAGTGTAGTACATGTGACTTTTCCTCAGGTGGTCTTTGTATATCAATAAGGGTAGTACATGTGACTTGTCCGCAGGTGGTCTGTGTATATCAATAAGGGTAGTAAATGTGATTTGTCCTCAGGTGGTCTGTGTATATCAATAAGGGTAGTACATGTGACTTGTCCTCAGGTGGTCTGTGTATATCAATAAGGGCATTGCATGTAACTAGTCCTCAGGTGGTCTGTGTATATCAATAAGGGTAGTACATGTAACTTGTCCTCAGGTGGTCTGTGTATATCAATAAGGGTAGTAAATGTGATTTGTCCTCAGGTGGTCTGTGTATATCAATAAGGGTCGTACATGTGATTTGTCCTCAGGTGGTCTGTGTATATTAATAAGGGTAGTACATGTGACATGTCCTCAGGTGGTCTGTGTACATCAATAAGGGTAGTACATGTAACTAGTCCTCAGGTGGTCTGTGTATATCAATAAGGGTAGTACATGTGACTAGTCCTCAGGTGGTCTATGTATATCAATAAGGGTAGTACATGTGACTTGTCCTCAGGTGGTCTGTGTATATCAATAAGGGTAGTACATGTGACTAGTCCTCAGGTGGTCTGTGTACATCAATAAGGGTAGTACATGTGACTTGTCCTCAGGTGGTCTGTGTACATCAATAAGGGTAGTACATGTAACTAGTCCTCAGGTGGTCTGTGTATATTAATAAGGGTAGTACATGTGACTTGTCCTCTGGTGGTCGGTGTATATCAATAAGGGTAGTATATGTAACTAGTCCTCAGATGGTCTGTGTATATCAATAAGGGTAGTACATGTGACTTGTCCTCAGGTGGTCTGTGTATATCAATAAGGGTAGTACATGTAACTTGTCCTCAGGTGGTCTGTGTATATCAATAAGGGTAGTAAATGTGACTTGTCCGCAGGTGGTCTGTGTATAAAAATAAGGGTAGTACATGTAACTAGTCCTCAGGTGGTCTGTGTATATCAATAAGGGTAGTACATGTGACTTGTTCTCTGGTGGTCTGTGTATATCAATAAGGGTAGTACATGTAACTAGTCCTCAGGTGGTCTGTGTATATCAATAAGGGTAGTACATGTAACTAGTCCTCAGGTGGTCTGTGTATATCAATAAGGGTAGTACATGTGACTTGTCCACAGGTGGTCTGTGTATATCAATAAGGGTAGTACATGTAACTAGTCCTCAGGTGGTCTGTGTATATCAATAAGGGTAGTACATGTGACTTGTCCACAGGTGGTCTGTGTATATCAATAAGGGTAGTACATGTGACTTGTTCTCTGGTGGTCTGTGTATATCAATAAGGGTAGTACGTGTAACTAGTCCTCAGGTGGTCTGTGTATATCAATAAGGGTAGCAAATGTGACTTGTCCTCAGGTGGTCTGCGTATATCAATAAGGGTAATACATGTGACTTGTCCTCAGGTTGTCTGTGTATATCAATCAGTGTAGTACATGTAACTAGTCCTCAGGTGGTCTGTGTATATCAATAACAGTAGTAAATGTGACTTGTCGTCAGGTGGTCTGTGTATATCAATAAGGTTAATACATGTGACTTGTCCTCAGGTGGTCTGTGTATATCAATAAGGGTAGTACATGTGACTTGTCCTCAGGTGGTCTGTGTATATCAATAAGGGTATTGCATGTAACTAGTCCTCAGGTGGTCTGTGTATATCAATAAGGGTAGTACATGTAACTTGTCCTCAGGTGGTCTGTGTATATAAATAAGGGTAGTAAATGTGATTTGTCCTCAGGTGGTCTGTGTATATCAATAAGGGTAGTACATGTGATTTGTCCTCAGGTGGTCTGTGTATATTAATAAGGGTAGTACATGTGACTTGTCCTCAGGTGGTCTGTGTATATCAATAAGGGTAGTAAATGTGACTTGTCCTCAGGTGGTCTGTGTATATCAATAAGGGTAGTACATGTGACTAGTCCTCAGGTGGTCTGTGTATATCAATTAGGGTATTACATGTTACTTGTCCTCAGGTGGTCTGTGTATATCAATCAGGGTAGTACATGTAACTAGTCCTCAGGTGGTCTGTGTATATCAATAACGGTAGTAAATGTGACTTGTCCTCAGGTGGTCTGTGTATATCAATAAGGTTAATACATGTGACTTGTCCTCAGGTGGTCTGTGTATATCAATAAGGGTAGTACATGTGACTTGTCCTCAGGTGGTCTGTGTATATCAATAAGGGTAGTACATGTGACTTGCCCTCAGGTGGTCTGTGTATATCAATAAGGGTAGTACATTCGACTTGTTCTCAGGTGGTCTGTGTATATCAATAAGGGTAGTACATGTAACTAGTCCTCAGGTGGCCTGTGTATATCAATAAGGGTTGTACATGTGACTTGTCTTCAGGTGATCTGTGTATATCAATAAGAATAGTACATGTAACTTGTCCTCAAGTGGTCTGTGTATATCAATAAGGGTAGTAAATGTGACTTGTCCGCAGGTGGTCTGTGTATATCAATAAGGGTAGTACATGTAACTAGTCCTCAGGTGGTTTGTGTATATCAATAAGTGTAGTACATGTGACTTTTCCTCAGGTGGTCTTTGTATATCAATAAGGGTAGTACATGTGACTTGTCCTCAGGTGGTCTGTGTAAATCAATAAGGATAGTACGTGTAACTAGTCCTCAGGTCGTCTGTGTATATCAATAAGGGTAGCAAATATGACTTGTCCTCATGTGGTCTGTGTATATCAATAAGGGTAGTACATGTAACTAGTCCTCAGGTGGTCTGTGTATATCAATAAGGGTAGTAAATGAGACTTATCCTTAGGTGGTCTGTGTATATCAAGAAGTGTAGTACATGTGACTTGTCCTCAGGTGGTCTGTGTATATCAATCAGGGTAGTAAATGTGATTTGTCCTCAGGTGGTCTGTGTATATCAATAAGTGTAGTGAATCTGACTTGTCCTCAGGTGGTCTGTGTATATCAATAAGGGTAGTAAATGTGACTTGTCCTCAGGTGGTCTTTGTATATCAATAAGGGTAGTACATGTGACTTGTCCTCAGGTGGTCTGTGTATATCAATCATGTTAGAAAATGTGATTTGTCCTCAGGTGGTCTGTTTATATCAATAAGGGCAGTAAATGTGACTTGTCCTCAGGTGGTCTGTGTATATCAATAAGGGTAGTACATGTGACTTGTCCTCAGGTGGTCTGTGTATATCAATAAGGGTAGTAAATGTGACTTGTCCTCAGGTGGTCTGTGTATATCAATAAGGGTAGTACATGTAACTAGTCCTCAGGTGGTCTGTGTATATCAATAAGGGTAGTACATGTGACTTGTCTTCAGGTGGTCTGTGTATATCAATAAGAGTAGTACATGTAACTTGTCGTCAGGTGGTCTGTGTATATCAATAAGGGTAGAACATGTAACTAGTCCTCAGGTGGTCTGTGTATATCAATAAGGGTAGTACATGTGACTTGTCCTCCGGTGGTCTGTGTATATGAATAAGGGTAGTACATGTGACTTGTCCTCAGGTGGTATGTGTATATCAATAAGGGTAGTACGTGTAACTAGTCCTCAGGTGGTCTGTGTATATAAATAAGTGTAGCAAATATGACTTGTCCTCAGGTGGTCTGTGTATATCAATAAGGGTAGTACATGTAACTAGTCCTCAGGTGGTCTGTGTATATCAATAAGGGTAGTAAATGTGACTTGTCCTCAGGTGGTCTGTGTATATCAATAAGGGTAGTAAATGTGACTTGTCCTAAGGTGGTCTGTGTATATCAATAAGGGTAGTACATGTATCTAGTCCTCAGATGATCTGTGTATATCAATAGGGGAGTACATGTGACTTGTCCTCAGGTGGTATGTATATATCAATAAGGGTAGTACATGTGACTTGTCCTCAGGTGGTCTGTGTATATCAAAAAGGGCAATACATGCGACTTGTCCTCAGGTGGTCTGTGAATATCAATAAGGGTAGTAAATGTGACTTGTTCTCAGGTGGTCTGTGTATATCAATAAGGGTAGTACATGTAACTGGTCCTCAGGTGGTCTGTGTATATCAATATGGGTAGTACATGTGACTTGTCCTCAGGTGGTCTGTGTATATCAATAAGGGTAGCAAATATGACTAGTCCTCAGGTGGTCTGTGTATATCAATAAGGGTAGTACATGTAACTAGTCCTCAGGTGGTCTGTGTATATCAATAAGGGTAGTAAATGTGACATGTCCTCAGGTGGTCTGTGTATATCAATAAGGGTAGTAAATGTGACTTGTCCTAAGGTGGTCTGTGTATATCAATAAGGGTAGTACATGTAACTAGTCCTCAGGTGGTCTGTGTATATCAATAAGGGTAGTACATGTAACTTGTCCTCAGGTGGTCTGTGTATATCAATAAGGGTAGTACATGTGACTTGTCCTCAGGTGGTATGTATATATCAATAAGGGTAGTACATGTGACTTGTCCTCAGGTGGTCTGTGTATATCAAAAAGGGTAGTACATGCGACTTGTCCTCAGGTGGTCTGTGAATATCAATAAGGGTAGTAAATGTGTCTTGTCCTCAGGTGGTCTGTGTATATCAATAAGGGTAGAACATGTAACTGGTCCTCAGGTGGTCTGTGTATATCAATAAGGGTAGTACATGTGACTTGTCCTCAGGTGGTCTGTGTATATCAATAAGGGTAGTACATGTGACTTGTCCTCAGGTGGTCTGTGTATATCAATAAGGGTAGTAAATGTGACTTGTCCTCAGGTGGTCTGTGTATATCAATAAGGGTAGTACATGTGACTTGTCCTAAGGTGGTCTGTGTATATCAATAAGGGTAGTAAATGTGACTTGTCCTCAGGTGGTCTGTGTATATCAATAAGGGTAGTACATGTTAGTAGTCCTCATGTGGTCTGTGTATATCAATAAGGGTAGTACATGTGACTTGTCCTCAGGTGGTCTATGTATATCAATAAGGGTAGTACATGTAACTAGTCCTCAGGTGGTCTGTGTATATCAATAAGGGTAGTACATGTGACTTGTCCTCAGGTGGTCTGTGTACATCAATAAGGGTAGTACATGTAACTAGTCCTCAGGTGGTCTGTGTATATCAATAAGGGTAGTACATGTGACTTGTCCTCAGGTGGTCGGTGTATATCAATAAGGGTAGTATATGTAACTAGTCCTCAGGTGGTCTGTGTATATCAATAAGGGTAGTACATGTGACTTGTCCTCAGGTGGTCTGTGTATATCAATAAAGGTAGTAAATGTGACTTGTCCGCAGGTGGTCTGTGTATACAAATAAGGGTAGTACATGTAACTAGTCCTCAGGTGGTCTATGTATATCAATAAGGGTAGTACATGTGACTTGTACTCAGGTGGTCGGTGTATATCAATAAGGGTAGTATATGTAACTAGTCCTCAGGTGGTCTGTGTATATCAATAAGGGTAGTACATGTGACTTGTCCTCAGGTGGTCTGTGTATATCAATAAAGGTAGTAAATGTGACTTGTCCGCAGGTGGTCTGTGTATACAAATAAGGGTAGTACATGTAACTAGTCCTCAGGTGGTCTGTGTATATCAATAAGGGTAGTACATGTGACTTGTCCTCAGGTGGTCTGTGTATACCAATAAGGGTAGTACATGTGACTTGTTCTCTGGTGGTCTTTGTATATCAATAAGGGTAGCAAATGTGACTTGTCCTCAGGTGGTCTGTGTATATCAATAAGGGTAGTAAATGTAACTAGTCCTCAGGTGGTCTGTGTATATCAATAAGGGTAGTAAATGTGATTTGTCTTCAGTTGGTCTGTGTATATCAATAAGGGTAGTAAATGTGACTTGTCCTCAGATGGTCTGTGTATATCAATAAGGGTAGTAAATGTGACTTGTCCTAAGGTGGTCTGTGTATATCAATAAGGGTTGTACATGTATCTAGTCCTCAGGTGGTCTGTGAATATCAATAAGGGTAGTACATGTGACTTGTCCTCAGGTTGTCTGTGTATATCAATAAGGGTAGTAAATGTGACTTGTCCTCAGGTGGTCTGTGTATATCAAAAAGGGTAGTACATGTGACGTCCTCAGGTGGTCTGTGTATATCAATCAGGGTAGTACATGTAACTAGTCCTCAGGTGGTCTGTGTATATCAATAACGGTAGTAAATGTGACTTGTCCTCAGGTGGTCTGTGTATATCAATAAGTGTTGTATATGTGACTTGTCCTCAGGTGGTCTGTGTATATCAATAAGGGTAGTACATGTGACTTGTCCGCAGGTGGTCTCTGTATATCAATAAGGGTAGTAAATGTGATTTGTCCTCAGGTGGTCTGTGTATATCAATAAGGGTATTGCATGTAACTAGTCCTCAGGTGGTCTGTGTATATCAATAAGGGTAGTACATGTAACTTGTCCTCAGGTGGTCTGTGTATATCAATAAGGGTAGTAAATGTGATTTGTCCTCAGGTGGTCTGTGTATATCAATAAGGGTAGTACATGTGATTTGTCCTCAGGTGGTCTGTGTATATTAATAAGGGTAGTACATGTGACTTGTCCTCAGGTGGTTTGCGTACATCAATAAGGGTAGTACATGTAACTAGTCCTCAGGTGGTCTGTGTATATCAATAAGTGTTGTATATGTGACTTGTCCTCAGGTGGTCTGTGTATATCAATAAGGGTAGTACATGTGACTTGTCCGCAGGTGGTCTGTGTATATCAATAAGGGTAGTAAATGTGATTTGTCCTCAGGTGGTCTGTGTATATCAATAAGGGTATTGCATGTAACTAGTCCTCAGGTGGTCTGTGTATATCAATAAGGGTAGTACATGTAACTTGTCCTCAGGTGGTCTGTGTATATCAATAAGGGTAGTAAATGTGATTTGTCCTCAGGTGGTCTGTGTATATCAATAAGGGTAGTACATGTGATTTGTCCTCAGGTGGTCTGTGTATATTAATAAGGGTAGTACATGTGACTTGTCCTCAGGTGGTTTGCGTACATCAATAAGGGTAGTACATGTAACTAGTCCTCAGGTGGTCTGTGTATATCAATAAGGGTAGTACATGTGACTTGTCCTCAGGTGGTCTGTGTATATCAATAAGGGTAGTACATGTAACTAGTCCTCAGGTGGTCTGTGTATATCAATAAGGGTAGTAAATGTGACTTGTCCTCAGGTGGTCTGTGTATATCAATAAGGGTAGTACATGTGACTTGTCCTCAGGTGGTCTGTGTATATCAATAAGGGTAGTAAATGTAACTAGTCCTCAGGTGGTCTGTGTATATCAATAAGGGTAGTAAATGTGATTTGTCTTCAGTTGGTCTGTGTATATCAATAAGGGTAGTAAATGTGACTTGTCCTCAGATGGTCTGTGTATATCAATAAGGGTAGTAAATGTGACTTGTCCTCAGGTGGTCTGTGTACATCAATAAGGGTAGTACATGTAACTAGTCCTCAGGTGGTCTGTGTATATCAATAAGGGTAGTACATGTGACTTGTCCTCAGGTGGTCGGTGTATATCAATAAGGGTAGTATATGTAACTAGTCCTCAGGTGGTCTGTGTATATCAATAAGGGTAGTACATGTGACTTGTCCTCAGGTGGTCTGTGTATATCAATAAAGGTAGTAAATGTGACTTGTCCGCAGGTGGTCTGTGTATACAAATAAGGGTAGTACATGTAACTAGTCCTCAGGTGGTCTGTGTATATCAATAAGGGTAGTACATGTGACTTGTACTCAGGTGGTCGGTGTATATCAATAAGGGTAGTATATGTAACTAGTCCTCAGGTGGTCTGTGTATATCAATAAGGGTAGTACATGTGACTTGTCCTCAGGTGGTCTGTGTATATCAATAAAGGTAGTAAATGTGACTTGTCCGCAGGTGGTCTGTGTATACAAATAAGGGTAGTACATGTAACTAGTCCTCAGGTGGTCTGTGTATATCAATAAGGGTAGTACATGTGACTTGTCCTCAGGTGGTCTGTGTATACCAATAAGGGTAGTACATGTGACTTGTTCTCTGGTGGTCTTTGTATATCAATAAGGGTAGCAAATGTGACTTGTCCTCAGGTGGTCTGTGTATATCAATAAGGGTAGTAAATGTAACTAGTCCTCAGGTGGTCTGTGTATATCAATAAGGGTAGTAAATGTGATTTGTCTTCAGTTGGTCTGTGTATATCAATAAGGGTAGTAAATGTGACTTGTCCTCAGATGGTCTGTGTATATCAATAAGGGTAGTAAATGTGACTTGTCCTAAGGTGGTCTGTGTATATCAATAAGGGTTGTACATGTATCTAGTCCTCAGGTGGTCTGTGAATATCAATAAGGGTAGTACATGTGACTTGTCCTCAGGTTGTCTGTGTATATCAATAAGGGTAGTACATGTGACTTGTCCTCAGGTGGTCTGTGTATATCAAAAAGGGTAGTACATGTGACGTCCTCAGGTGGTCTGTGTATATCAATCAGGGTAGTACATGTAACTAGTCCTCAGGTGGTCTGTGTATATCAATAACGGTAGTAAATGTGACTTGTCCTCAGGTGGTCTGTGTATATCAATAAGTGTTGTATATGTGACTTGTCCTCAGGTGGTCTGTGTATATCAATAAGGGTAGTACATGTGACTTGTCCGCAGGTGGTCTGTGTATATCAATAAGGATAGTAAATGTGATTTGTCCTCAGGTGGTCTGTGTATATCAATAAGGGTATTGCATGTAACTAGTCCTCAGGTGGTCTGTGTATATCAATAAGGGTAGTACATGTAACTTGTCCTCAGGTGGTCTGTGTATATCAATAAGGGTAGTAAATGTGATTTGTCCTCAGGTGGTCTGTGTATATCAATAAGGGTAGTACATGTGATTTGTCCTCAGGTGGTCTGTGTATATTAATAAGGGTAGTACATGTGACTTGTCCTCAGGTGGTTTGCGTACATCAATAAGGGTAGTACATGTAACTAGTCCTCAGGTGGTCTGTGTATATCAATAAGTGTTGTATATGTGACTTGTCCTCAGGTGGTCTGTGTATATCAATAAGGGTAGTACATGTGACTTGTCCGCAGGTGGTCTGTGTATATCAATAAGGGTAGTAAATGTGATTTGTCCTCAGGTGGTCTGTGTATATCAATAAGGGTATTGCATGTAACTAGTCCTCAGGTGGTCTGTGTATATCAATAAGGGTAGTACATGTAACTTGTCCTCAGGTGGTCTGTGTATATCAATAAGGGTAGTAAATGTGATTTGTCCTCAGGTGGTCTGTGTATATCAATAAGGGTAGTACATGTGATTTGTCCTCAGGTGGTCTGTGTATATTAATAAGGGTAGTACATGTGACTTGTCCTCAGGTGGTTTGCGTACATCAATAAGGGTAGTACATGTAACTAGTCCTCAGGTGGTCTGTGTATATCAATAAGGGTAGTACATGTGACTTGTCCTCAGGTGGTCTGTGTATATCAATAAGGGTAGTACATGTAACTAGTCCTCAGGTGGTCTGTGTATATCAATAAGGGTAGTAAATGTGACTTGTCCTCAGGTGGTCTGTGTATATCAATAAGGGTAGTACATGTGACTTGTCCTCAGGTGGTCTGTGTATATCAATAAGGGTAGTACATGTAACTAGTCCTCAGGTGGTCTGTGTATATCAATAAGGGTTGTACATGTGACTTGTCTTCAGGTGGTCTGTGTATATCAATAAGAGTAGTACATGTAACTTGTCCTCAGGTGGTCTGTGTATATCAATAAGGGTAGTACATGTGACTTGTCCTCAGGTGGTTTGCGTACATCAATAAGGGTAGTACATGTAACTAGTCCTCAGGTAGTCTGTGTATATCAATAAGGGTAGTACATGTGACTTGTCCTCAGGTGGTCTGTGTATATCAATAAGGGTAGTACATGTAACTAGTCCTCAGGTGGTGTGTGTATATCAATAAGGGTTGTAAATGTGATTTGTCTTCAGTTGGTCTGTGTATATCAATAATATAGTACATGTAACTTGTCCTCAGGTGGTCTGTGTATATCAATAAGGGTAGTAAATGTGATTTGTCCTCAGGTGGTCTGTGTATATCAATAAGGGTAGTACATGTGATTTGTCCTCAGGTGGTCTGTGTATATTAATAAGGCTAGTACATGTGACTTGTCCTCAGGTGGTTTGCGTATATCAATAAGGGTAGTACATGTAACTAGTCCTCAGGTGGTGTGTGTATATCAATAAGGGTAGTAAATGTGATTTGTCCTCAGGTGGTCTGTGTATATTAATAAGGCTAGTACATGTGACTTGTCCTCAGGTGGTCTGTGTATATCAATAAGGGTAGTACATGTGATTTGTCCTCAGGTGGTCTGTGTATATTAATAAGGCTAGTACATGTGACTTGTCCTCAGGTGGTCTGTGTATATCAATAAGGGTAGTACATGTAACTAGTCCTCAGGTAGTCTGTGTATATCAATAAGGGTAGTACATGTGACTTGTCCTCAGGTGGTCTGTGTATATCAATAAGGGTAGTACATGTAACTAGTCCTCAGGTGGTCTGTGTATATCAATAAGGGTAGTACATGTAACTAGTCCTCAGGTGGTCTGTGTATATCAATAAGTGTAGTAAATGTAACTAGTCCTCAGGTGGTCTGTGTATATCAATAAGGGTAGTACATGTAACTAGTCCTCAGGTGGTCTGTGTATATCAATAAGAGTAGTACATGTAACTAGTCAACAGGTGGTCTGTGTATATCAATAAGGGTTGTACATGTGACTTGTCTTCAGGTGGTCTGTGTATATCAATAAGAGTAGTACATGTAACTTGTCCTCAGGTGGTCTGTGTATATCAATAAGGGTAGTAAATGTGACTTGTCCGCAGGTGGTCTGTGTATATCAATAAGGGTAGTACATGTAACGAGTCCTCAGGTGGTCTGTGTATATCAATAAGGGTAGTACATGTGACTTGTCCTCAGGTGGTCTGTGTATATCCATAAGGGTAGTAAATGTGATTTGTCCTCAGGTGGTCTGTGTATATCAATAAGGGTAGTACATGTGATTTGTCCTCAGGTGGTCTGTGTATATTAATAAGGGTAGTACATGCGACTTGTCCTCAGGTGGTTTGCGTACATCAATGAGGGTAGTACATGTAACTAGTCCTCAGGTAGTCTGTGTATATCAATAAGGGTAGTACATGTAACTAGTCCTCAGGTAGTCTGTGTATATCAATAAGGGTAGTACATGTGACTTGTCTTCAGGTGGTCTGTGTATATCAATAAGAGTAGTACATGTAACTTGTCCTCAGGTGGTCTGTGTATATCAATAAGGGTAGTAAATGTGACTTGTCCGCAGGTGGTCTGTGTATATCAATAAGGGTAGTACATGTAACGAGTCCTCAGGTGGTCTGTGTATATCAATAAGGGTAGTACATGTGACTTGTCCTCAGGTGGTCTGTGTATATCCATAAGGGTAGTAAATGTGATTTGTCCTCAGGTGGTCTGTGTATATCAATAAGGGTAGTACATGTGATTTGTCCTCAGGTGGTCTGTGTATATTAATAAGGGTAGTACATGTGACTTGTCCTCAGGTGGTTTGCGTACATCAATGAGGGTAGTACATGTAACTAGTCCTCAGGTAGTCTGTGTATATCAATAAGGGTAGTACATGTGACTTGTCCTCAGGTGGTCTGTGTATATCAATAAGGGTAGTACACGTAACTAGTCCTCAGGTGGTCTGTGTATATCAAAAAGGGTAGTAAATGTGATTTGTCTTCAGTTGGTCTGTGTATATCAATAAGGGTATTAAATGTGACTTGTCCTCAGGTGGTCTGTGTATATCAATAAGGGTAGTAAATGTGTCTTGTCCTAAGGTGGTCTGTGTATATCAATAAGGGTAGTACATGTGACTTGTCCTCAGGTGGTCGGTGTATATCAATAAGGGTAGTACATGTAACTAGTCCTCAGGTGGTCTGTGTATATCAATAAGGGTAGTATATGTAACTAGTCCTCAGGTGGTCTGTGTATATCAATAAGTGTCTGTGTATATCAATAAGGGTAGTACATGTAACTTGTCCTCAGGTGGTCTGTGTATATCAATAAGGGTAGTAAATGTGACTTGTCCTCAGGTGGTCTGTGTATATCAATAAGGGTAATAAATGTGACTTGTCCTCAGATGGTCTGTGTATATCAATAAGGGTAGTAAATGTGACTTGTCCTAAGGTGGTCTGTGTATATCAATAAGGGTAGTAAATGTGACGTGTCCTCAGGTGGTCTGTGTATATCAATAAGGGTAGTAAATGTGACTTGTCCTAAGGTGGTCTGTGTATATCAATAAGGGTAGTACATGTATCTAGTCCTCAGGTGGTCTGTGAATATCAATAAGGGTAGTACATGTGACTTGTCCTCAGGTTGTCTGTGTATATCATTAAGAGTAGTACATGTGACTTGTCCTCAGGTGGTCTGTGTATATCAATAAGGGTTGTACATGTGACTTGTCTTCAGGTGGTCTGTGTATATCAATAAGAGTAGTACATGTAACTTGTCCTCAGGTGGTCTGTGTATATCAATAAGGGTAGTAAATGTGACTTGTCCGCAGGTGGTCTGCGTATATCAATAAGGGTAGTACATGTAACGAGTCCTCAGGTGGTCTGTGTATACCAATAAGGGTAGTACATGTGACTTGTCCTCAGGTGGTCTGTGTATATCAATAAGGGTAGTACATGTGACTTGTCCTCAGGTGGTCTGTGTATATCAATAAGGGTAGTACGTGTAACTAGTCCTCAGGTGGTCTGTGTATATCAATAAGGGTAGCAAATATGACTTGTCCTCAGGTGGTCTGTGTATATCAATAAGTGTAGTTCACGTAACTAGTCCTCAGGTGGTCTGTGTATATCAATAAGGGTAGTAAATGTGATTTGTATTCAGTTGGTCTGTGTATATCAATAAGGGTATTAAATGTGACTTGTCCTCATGTGGTCTGTGTATATCAATAAGGGTAGTAAATGTGACTTGTCCTAAGGTGGTCTGTGTATATCAATAAGGGTAGTACATGTGACTTGTCCTCAGGTGGTCGGTGTATATCAATAAGGGTAGTACATGTAACTAGTCCTCAGGTGGTCTGTGTATATCAATAAGGGTAGTACATGTGACTTGTCCTCAGGTGGTCTGTGTATATCAATAAGGGTAGTAAATGTGACTTGTCCTCAGATGGTCTGTGTATATCAATAAGGGTAGTAAATGTGACTTGTCCTAAGGTGGTCTGTGTATATCAATAAGGGTGGTACATGTATCTAGTCCTCAGGTGGTCTGTGAATATCAATAAGGGTAGTACATGTGACTAGTCCTCAGGTGGTCTGTGTATATCAATTAGGGTAGTACATGTTACTTGTCCTCATGTGGTCTGTGTATATCAATCAGGGTAGTACATGTAACTAGTCCTCAGGTGGTCTGTGTATTTCAATAACGGTAGTAAATGTGACTTGTCCTCAGGTGGTCTGTGTATATCAATAAGGTCAATACATGTGACTTGTCCTCAGGTGGTCTGTGTATATCAATAAGGGTAGTACATGTGACTTGCCCTCAGGTGGTCTGTGTATATCAATAAGGGTAGTATATGTGACTTGTCCTCAGGTGGTCTGTGTATATCAATAAGGGTAGTACATGTGACTTGTCCGCAGGTGGTCTGTGTATATCAATAAGGGTAGTAAATGTAACTAGTCCTCAGGTGGTCTGTGTATATCAATAAGGGTAGTACATCTGACTTGTCCTCAGGTGGTCTGTGTATATCAATAAGAGTAGTACATGTAACTTGTCCTCAGGTGGTCTGTGTATATCAATAAGGGTAGTACATGTGACTTGTCCGCAGGTGGTCTGTGTATATCAATAAGGGTAGTAAATGTGATTTGTCCTCAGGTGGTCTGTGTATATCAATAAGGGTAGTACATGTGACTTGTCCTCAGGTGGTCTGTGTATATCAATAAGGGCATTGCATGTAACTAGTCCTCAGGTGGTCTGTGTATATCAATAAGGGTAGTACATGTAACTTGTCCTCAGGTGGTCTGTGTATATCAATAAGGGTAGTAAATGTGATTTGTCCTCAGGTGGTCTGTGTATATCAATACGGGTCGTACATGTGATTTGTCCTCAGGTGGTCTGTGTATATTAATAAGGGTAGTACATGTGACATGTCCTCAGGTGGTCTGTGTACATCAATAAGGGTAGTACATGTAACTAGTCCTCAGGTGGTCTGTGTATATCAATAAGGGTAGTACATGTGACTAGTCCTCAGGTGGTCTATGTATATCAATAAGGGTAGTACATGTGACTTGTCCTCAGGTGGGCTGTGTACATCAATAAGGGTAGTACATGTAACTAGTCCTCAGGTGGTCTGTGTATATTAATAAGGGTAGTACATGTGACTTGTCCTCTGGTGGTCGGTGTATATCAATAAGGGTAGTATATGTAACTAGTCCTCAGATGGTCTGTGTATATCAATAAGGGTAGTACATGTGACTTGTCCTCAGGTGGTCTGTGTATATCAATAAGGGTAGTACATGTAACTTGTCCTCAGGTGGTCTGTGTATATCAATAAGGGTAGTAAATGTGACTTGTCCGCTAGTGGTCTGTGTATAAAAATAAGGGTAGTACATGTAACTAGTCCTCAGGTGGTCTGTGTATATCAATAAGGGTAGTACATGTGACTTGTCCACAGGTGGTCTGTGTATATCAATAAGGGTAGTAAATGTAACTAGTCCTCAGGTGGTCTGTGTATATCAATAAGGGTAGTACATGTGACTTGTCCTCAGGTGGTCTGTGTATATCAATAAGAGTAGTACATGTAACTTGTCCTCAGGTGGTCTGTGTATATCAATAAGGGTAGTACATGTGACTTGTCCGCAGGTGGTCTGTGTATATCAATAAGGGTAGTAAATGTGATTTGTCCTCAGGTGGTCTGTGTATATCAATAAGGGTAGTACATGTGACTTGTCCTCAGGTGGTCTGTGTATATCAATAAGGGCATTGCATGTAACTAGTCCTCAGGTGGTCTGTGTATATCAATAAGGGTAGTACATGTAACTTGTCCTCAGGTGGTCTGTGTATATCAATAAGGGTAGTAAATGTGATTTGTCCTCAGGTGGTCTGTGTATATCAATAAGGGTCGTACATGTGATTTGTCCTCAGGTGGTCTGTGTATATCAATAAGGGTAGTACATGTGACTAGTCCTCAGGTGGTCTATGTATATCAATAAGGGTAGTACATGTGACTAGTCCTCAGGTGGTCTGTGTATATCAATAAGGGTAGTACATGTGACTAGTCCTCAGGTGGTCTGTGTACATCAATAAGGGTAGTACATGTGACTTGTCCTCTGGTGGTCGGTGTATATCAATAAGGGTAGTATATGTAAATAGTCCTCAGATGGTCTGTGTATATCAATAAGGGTAGTACATGTGACTTGTCCTCAGGTGGTCTGTGTATATCAATAAGGGTAGTACATGTAACTTGTCCTCAGGTGGTCTGTGTATATCAATAAGGGTAGTAAATGTGACTTGTCCGCAGGTGGTCTGTGTATAAAAATAAGGGTAGTACATGTAACTAGTCCTCAGGTGGTCTGTGTATATCAATAAGGGTAGTACATGTGACTTGTCCACAGGTGGTCTGTGTATATCAATAAGGGTAGTACATGTGACTTGTTCTCTGGTGGTCTGTGTATATCAATAAGGGTAGTACGTGTAACTAGTCCTCAGGTGGTCTGTGTATATCAATAAGGGTAGCAAATGTGACTTGTCCTCAGGTGGTCTGTGTATATCAATAAGGGTAATACATGTGACTTGTCCTCAGGTTGTCTGTGTATATCAATTAGGGAAGTACATGTAACTTGTCCTCAGGTGGTCTGTGTATATCAATCAGTGTAGTACATGTAACTAGTCCTCAGGTGGTCTGTGTATATCAATAACAGTAGTAAATGTGATTTGTCGTCAGGTGGTCTGTGTATATCAATAAGGTTAATACATGTGACTTGTCCTCAGGTGGTCTGTGTATATCAATAAGGGTAGTACATGTGACTTGTCCTCAGGTGGTCTGTGTATATCAATAAGGGTATTGCATGTAACTAGTCCTCAGGTGGTCTGTGTATATCAATAAGGGTAGTACATGTAACTTGTCCTCAGGTGGTCTGTGTATATAAATAAGGGTAGTAAATGTGATTTGTCCTCAGGTGGTCTGTGTATATCAATAAGGGTAGTACATGTGATTTGTCCTCAGGTGGTCTGTGTATATTAATAAGGGTAGTACATGTGACTTGTCCTCAGGTGGTCTGTGTACATCAATAAGGGTAGTACATGTAACTAGTCCTCAGGTAGTCT
The DNA here is from genome assembly GCA_037043455.1 of Cyrtodaria siliqua. Lineage (NCBI taxonomy): Eukaryota > Metazoa > Mollusca > Bivalvia > Adapedonta > Hiatellidae > Cyrtodaria > Cyrtodaria siliqua. The sequence continues at coordinate 187,644 of JAWPHD010003549.1, read as the reverse complement.
GTGTATATCAATAAGGGTAGTACATGTGACTTGTCCTCAGGTGGTCTGTGTATATCAATAAGAGTAGTACATGTAACTTGTCCTCAGGTGGTCTGTGTATATCAATAAGGGTAGTACATGTGACTTGTCTTCAGGTGGTCTGTGTATATCAATAAGAGTAGTACATGTAACTTGTCCTCAGGTGGTCTGTGTATATCAATAAGGGTAGAACATGTAACTAGTCCTCAGGTGGTCTGTGTATATCAATAAGGGTAGTACATGTGACTTGTCCTCCGGTGGTCTGTGTATATGAATAAGGGTAGTACATGTGACTTGTCCTCAGGTGGTATGTGTATATCAATAAGGGTAGTACGTGTAACTAGTCCTCAGGTGGTCTGTGTATATCAATAAGTGTAGCAAATATGACTTGTCCTCAGGTGGTCTGTGTATATCAATAAGGGTAGTACATGTAACTAGTCCTCAGGTGGTCTGTGTATATCAATAAGGGTAGTAAATGTGACTTGTCCTCAGGTGGTCTGTGTATATCAATAAGGGTAGTAAATGTGACTTGTCCTAAGGTGGTCTGTGTATATCAATAAGGGTAGTACATGTATCTAGTCCTCAGATGATCTGTGTATATCAATAGGGGAGTACATGTGACTTGTCCTCAGGTGGTTTGTATATATCAATAAGGGTAGTACATGTGACTTGTCCTCAGGTGGTCTGTGTATATCAAAAAGGGCAGTACATGCGACTTGTCCTCAGGTGGTCTGTGAATATCAATAAGGGTAGTAAATGTGACTTGTTCTCAGGTGGTCTGTGTATATCAATAAAGGTAGTACATGTAACTGGTCCTCAGGTGGTCTGTGTATATCAATAAGGGTAGTACATGTGACTTGTCCTCAGGTGGTCTGTGTATATCAATAAGGGTAGCAAATATGACTAGTCCTCAGGTGGTCTGTGTACATCAATAAGGGTAGTACATGTAACTAGTCCTCAGGTGGTCTGTGTATATCAATAAGGGTAGTAAATGTGACATGTCCTCAGGTGGTCTGTGTATATCAATAAGGGTAGTAAATGTGACTTGTCCTAAGGTGGTCTGTGTATATCAATAAGGGTAGTACATGTAACTAGTCCTCAGGTGGTCTGTGTATATCAATAAGGGTAGTAAATGTGTCTTGTCCTCAGGTGGTCTGTGTATATCAATAAGGGTAGAACATGTAACTGGTCCTCAGGTGGTCTGTGTATATCAATAAGGGTAGTACATGTGACTTGTCCTCAGGTGGTCTGTGTATATCAATAAGGGTAGTACATGTAACTTGTCCTCAGGTGGTCTGTGTATATCAATAAGGGTAGTACATGTGACTTGTCCTCAGGTGGTCTGTGTATATCAATAAGGGTAGTACATGTAACTTGTCCTCAGGTGGTCTGTGTATATCAATAAGGGTAGTACATGTGACTTGTCCTCAGGTGGTCTGTGTATATCAATAAGGGTAGTACATGTGACTTGTCCTCAGGTGGTCTGTGTATATCAATAAGTGTAGTACATGTGACTAGTCCTCAGGTGGTCTGTGTATATCAATAAGGGTAGTAAATGTGACTTGTCCTCAGGTGGTCTGTGTATATCAATAAGGGTAGTACATGTGACTTGTCCTCAGGTGGTCTGTGTACATCAATAAGGGTAGTACATGTAACTAGTCCTCAGGTGGTCTGTGTATATCAATAAGGGTAGTACATGTAACTAGTCCTCAGGTGGTCTGTGTACATCAATAAGGGTAGTACATGTAACTAGTCCTGAGGTGGTCTGTGTATATCAATAAGGGTAGTACATGTGACTTGTCCTCAGGTGGTCGGTGTATATCAATAAGGGTAGTATATGTAACTAGTCCTCAGGTGGTCTGTGTATATCAATAAGGGTAGTACATGTGACTTGTCCTCAGGTGGTCTGTGTATATCAATAAAGGTAGTAAATGTGACTTGTCCGCAGGTGGTCTGTGTATACAAATAAGGGTAGTACATGTAACTAGTCCTCAGGTGGTCTGTGTATATCAATAAGGGTAGTACATGTGACTTGTCCTCAGGTGGTCTGTGTATACCAATAAGGGTAGTACATGTGACTTGTTCTCTGGTGGTCTTTGTATATCAATAAGGGTAGTACGTGTAACTAGTCCTCAGGTGGTCTGTGTATATCAATAAGGGTAGTAAATGTGATTTGTCTTCAGTTGGTCTGTGTATATCAATAAGGGTAGTAAATGAGACTTGTCCTCAGATGGTCTGTGTATATCAATAAGGGTAGTACATGTAACTAGTCCTCAGGTGGTCTGTGTATATCAATAAGGGTAGTAAATGTGATTTGTCTTCAGTTGGTCTGTGTATATCAATAAGGGTAGTAAATGAGACTTGTCCTCAGATGGTCTGTGTATATCAATAAGGGTAGTAAATGTGACTTGTCCTAAGGTGGTCTGTGTATATCAATAAGGGTTGTACATGTATCTAGTCCTCAGGTGGTCTGTGAATATCAATAAGGGTAGTACATGTGACTTGTCCTCAGGTTGTCTGTGTATATCAATAAGGGTAGTACATGTGACTTGTCCTCAGGTGGTCTGTGTATATCAAAAAGGGTAGTACATGTGACGTCCTCAGGTGGTCTGTGTATATCAATCAGGGTAGTACATGTAACTAGTCCTCAGGTGGTCTGTGTATATCAATAACGGTAGTAAATGTGACTTGTCCTCAGGTGGTATGTGTATATCAATAAGTGTAGTATATGTGACTTGTCCTCAGGTGGTCTGTGTATATCAATAAGGGTAGTACATGTGACTTGTCCGCAGGTGGTCTGTGTATATCAATAAGGGTAGTAAATGTGATTTGTCCTCAGGTGGTCTGTGTATATCAATAAGGGTATTGCATGTAACTAGTCCTCAGGTGGTCTGTGTATATCAATAAGGGTAGTACATGTAACTTGTCCTCAGGTGGTCTGTGTATATCAATAAGGGTAGTCCATGTAACTAGTCCTCAGGTGGTCTGTGTATATCAATAAGGGTTGTACATGTGACTTGTCTTCAGGTGGTTTGTGTATATCAATAAGGGTAGTACATGTAACTAGTCCTCAGGTAGTCTGTGTATATCAATAAGGGTAGTACATGTGACTTGTCTTCAGGTGGTCTGTGTATATCAATAAGAGTAGTACATGTAACTTGTCCTCAGGTGGTCTGTGTATATCAATAAGAGTAGTACATGTAACTTGTCCTCAGGTGGTCTGTGTATATCAATAAGGGTAGTACATGTGACTTGTCCTCAGGTGGTTTGCGTACATCAATAAGGGTAGTACATGTAACTAGTCCTCAGGTAGTCTGTGTATATCAATAAGGGTAGTACATGTGACTTGTCCTCAGGTGGTCTGTGTATATCAATAAGGGTAGTACATGTAACTAGTCCTCAGGTAGTCTGTGTATATCAATAAGGGTAGTACATGTGACTTGTCCTCAGGTGGTCTGTGTATATCAATAAGGGTAGTACATGTAACTAGTCCTCAGGTGGTCTGTGTATATCAATAAGGGTTGTAAATGTGATTTGTCTTCAGTTGGTCTGTGTATATCAATAAGGGTAGTACATGTAACTTGTCCTCAGGTGGTCTGCGTATATCAATAAGGGTAGTAAATGTGATTTGTCCTCAGGTGGTCTGTGTATATCAATAAGGGTAGTACATGTGATTTGTCCTCAGGTGGTCTGTGTATATTAATAAGGCTAGTACATGTGACTTGTCCTCAGGTTGTTTGCGTACATCAATAAGGGTAGTACATGTAACTAGTCCTCAGGTAGTCTGTGTATATCAATAAGGGTAGTACATGTAACTAGTCCTCAGGTGGTCTGTGTATATCAATAAGTGTAGTACATGTAACTAGTCCTCAGGTGGTCTGTGTATATCAATAAGGGTTGTACATGTGACTTGTCTTCAGGTGGTCTGTGTATATCAATAAGAGTAGTACATGTAACTTGTCCTCAGGTGGTCTGTGTATATCAATAAGGGTAGTACATGTAACGAGTCCTCAGGTGGTCTGTGTATATCAATAAGGGTAGAACATGTGACTTGTCCTCAGGTGGTCTGTGTATATCCATAAGGGTAGTAAATGTGATTTGTCCTCAGGTGGTCTGTGTATATCAATAAGGGTAGTACATGTGATGTGTCCTCAGGTGGTCTGTGTATATTAATAAGGGTAGTACATGTGACTTGTCCTCAGGTGGTTTGCGTACATCAATGAGGGTAGTACATGTAACTAGTCCTCAGGTAGTCTGTGTATATCAATAAGGGTAGTACATGTAACTAGTCCTCAGGTAGTCTGTGTATATCAATAAGGGTAGTACATGTGACTTGTCCTCAGGTGGTCTGTGTATATCAATAAGGGTAGTACACGTAACTAGTCCTCAGGTGGTCTGTGTATATCAATAAGGGTAGTAAATGTGATTTGTCTTCAGTTGGTCTGTGTATATCAATAAGGGTATTAAATGTGACTTGTCCTCAGGTGGTCTGTGTATATCAATAAGGGTAGTAAATGTGTCTTGTCCTAAGGTGGTCTGTGTATATCAATAAGGGTAGTACATGTGACTTGTCCTCAGGTGGTCGGTGTATATCAATAAGGGTAGTACATGTAACTAGTCCTCAGGTGGTCTGTGTATATCAATAAGGGTAGTATATGTAACTAGTCCTCAGGTGGTCTGTGTATATCAATAAGTGTCTGTGTATATCAATAAGGGTAGTACATGTAACTTGTCCTCAGGTGGTCTGTGTATATCAATAAGGGTAGAAAATGTGACTTGTCCTCAGGTGGTCTGTGTATATCAATAAGGGTAGTAAATGTGACTTGTCCTCAGATGGTCTGTGTATATCAATAAGGGTAGTAAATGTGACTTGTCCTAAGGTGGTCTGTGTATATCAATAAGGGTAGTAAATGTGACGTGTCCTCAGGTGGTCTGTGTATATCAATAAGGGTAGTAAATGTGACTTGTCCTAAGGTGGTCTGTGTATATCAATAAGGGTAGTACATGTATCTAGTCCTCAGGTGGTCTGTGAATATCAATAAGGGTAGTATATGTGACTTGTCCTCAGGTTGTCTGTGTATATCATTAAGGGTAGTACATGTGACTTGTCCTCAGGTGGTCTGTGTATATCAATAAGGGTTGTACATGTGACTTGTCTTCAGGTGGTCTGTGTATATCAATAAGAGTAGTACATGTAACTTGTCCTCAGGTGGTCTGTGTATATCAATAAGGGTAGTAAATGTGACTTGTCCGCAGGTGGTCTGCGTATATCAATAAGGGTAGTACATGTAACGAGTCCTCAGGTGGTCTGTGTATACCAATAAGGGTAGTACATGTGACTTGTCATCAGGTGGTCTGTGTATATCAATAAGGGTAGTACATGTGACTTTTCCTCAGGTGGTCTGTGTATATCAATAAGGGTAGTACGTGTAACTAGTCCTCAGGTGGTCTGTGTATATCAATAAGGGTAGCAAATATGACTTGTCCTCAGGTGGTCTGTGTATATCAATAAGTGTAGTTCACGTAACTAGTCCTCAGGTGGTCTGTGTATATCAATAAGGGTAGTAAATGTGATTTGTATTCAGTTGGTCTGTGTATATCAATAAGGGTATTAAATGTGACTTGTCCTCATGTGGTCTGTGTATATCAATAAGGGTAGTAAATGTGACTTGTCCTAAGGTGGTCTGTGTATATCAATAAGGGTAGTACATGTGACTTGTCCTCAGGTGGTCGGTGTATATCAATAAGGGTAGTACATGTAACTAGTCCTCAGGTGGTCTGTGTATATCAATAAGGGTAGTACATGTGACTTGTCCTCAGGTGGTCTGTGTATATCAATAAGGGTAGTAAATGTGACTTGTCCTCAGATGGTCTGTGTATATCAATAAGGGTAGTAAATGTGACTTGTCCTAAGGTGGTCTGTGTATATCAATAAGGGTGGTACATGTATCTAGTCCTCAGGTGGTCTGTGAATATCAATAAGGGTAGTACATGTGACTTGTCCTCAGGTTGTCTGTGTATATCAATAAGGGTAGTACATGTGACTTGTCCTCAGGTGGTCTGTGTATATCAAAAAGGGTAGTACATGTGACTTGTCCTCAGGTGGTCTGTGTATATCAATAAGGGTAGTAAATGTGACTTGTCCTCAGGTGGTCTGTGTATATCAATAAGGGTAGTACATGTGACTAGTCCTCAGGTGGTCTGTGTATATCAATTAGGGTAGTACATGTTACTTGTCCTCAGGTGGTCTGTGTATATCAATCAGGGTAGTACATGTAACTAGTCCTCAGGTGGTCTGTGTATATCAATAACGGTAGTAAATGTGACTTGTCCTCAGGTGGTCTGTGTATATCAATAAGGTCAATACATGTGACTTGTCCTCAGGTGGTCTGTGTATATCAATAAGGGTAGTACATGTGACTTGCCCTCAGGTGGTCTGTGTATATCAATAAGGGTAGTATATGTGACTTGTCCTCAGGTGGTCTGTGTATATCAATAAGGGTAGTACATGTGACTTGTCCGCAGGTGGTCTGTGTATATCAATAAGGGTAGTAAATGTAACTAGTCCTCAGGTGGTCTGTGTATATCAATAAGGGTAGTAAATGTGATTTGTCCTCAGGTGGTCTGTGTATATCAATAAGGGTAGTACATGTGATTTGTCCTCAGGTGGTCTGTGTATATTAATAAGGGTAGTACATGTGACTTGTCCTCAGGTGGTTTGCGTACACCAATAAGGGTAGTACATGTAACTAGTCCTCAGGTAGTCTGTGTATATCAATAAGGGTTGTACATGTGACTTGTCTTCAGGTGATCTGTGTATATCAATAAGAGTAGTACATGTAACTTGTCCTCAAGTGGTCTGTGTATATCAATAAGGGTAGTAAATGTGACTTGTCCGCAGGTGGTCTGTGTATATCAATAAGGGTAGTACATGTAACTAGTCCTCAGGTGGTCTGTGTATATCAATAAGTGTAGTACATGTGACTTTTCCTCAGGTGGTCTGTGTATATCAATAAGGGTAGTACATGCGACTTGTCCTCAGGTGGTCTGTGTAAATCAATAAGGATAGTACGTGTAACTAGTCCTCAGGTCGTCTGTGTATATCAATAAGGGTAGCAAATATTACTTGTCCTCAGGTGGTCTGTGTATATCAATAAGGGTAGTACATGTAACTAGTCCTCAGGTGGTCTGTGTATATCAATAAGGGTAGTAAATGTGAATTGTCTTCAGTTGGTCTGTGTATATCAATAAGGGTATTAAATGTGACTTGTCCTCAGGTGGTCTGTGTATATCAATAAGGGTAGTAAATGTGACTTGTCCTAAGGTGGTCTGTGTATATCAATAAGGGTAGTACATGTATCTAGTCCTCAGGTGGTCTTTGTATATCAATAAGGGTAGTACATGTGACTTGTCCTCAGGTGGTCTGTATATATCTATAAGGGTAGTACATGTGATTTGTCCTCAGGTGGTCTGTGTATATCAAAAAGGGTAGTACATGCGACCTGTCCTCAGGTGGTCTGTGAATATCAGTTAGGGTAGTACATGTGACTTGTCCTCAGGTGGTCTGTGTATATCAATAAGGGTAGTACATGTAACTAGTCCCCAGGTTGTCTGTGTATATCAATAAGGGTAGCACATGTGACTTGTCCTCAGGTGGTCTGTGTATATCAATAAGGGTAGTACATTTGACTTGTCCTCAGGTGGTCTGTGTATATCAATAAGGGTAGCAAATATGACTTGTCCTCATGTGGTCTGTGTATATCAATAAGTGTAGTACACGTAACTAGTCCTCAGGTGGTCTGTGTATATCAATAAGGGTAGTAAATGTGCTTTGTCTTCAGTTGGTCTGTGTATATCAATAAGGGTATTAAATGTGACTTGTCCTCAGGTGGTCTGTGTATATCGATAAGGGTAGTGAATGTGACTTGTCCTAAGGTGGTCTGTGTATATCAGTAAGGGTAGTACATGTGACTTGTCCTCAGGTGGTCGGTGTATATCAATAAGGGTAGAACATGTAACTAGTCCTCAGGTGGTCTGTGTATATCAATAAGGGTAGTACATGTGACTTGTCCTCAGGTGGTCTGTGTATATCAATAAGGGTAGTACATGTAACTTGTCCTCAGGTGGTCTGTGTATATCAATAAGGGTAGTAAATGTGACTTGTCCTCAGGTGGTCTGTGTATATCAATAAGGGTAGTAAATGTGATTTGTCCTCAGATGGTCTGTGTATATCAATAAGGGTAGTAAATGTGACTTGTCCTAAGGTGGTCTGTGTATATCAATAAGGGTGGTACATGTATCTAGTCCTCAGGTGGTCTGTGAATATCAATAAGGGTAGTACATGTGACTTGTCCTCAGGTTGTCTGTGTATATCAATAAGGGTAGTACATGTGACTTGTCCTCAGGTGGTCTGTGTATATCAAAAAGGATAGTACATGTGACTTGTCCTCAGGTGGTCTGTGTATATCAATAAGGGTAGTAAATGTGACTTGTCCTCAGGTGGTCTGTGTATATCAATAAGGGTAGTACATGTGACTAGTCCTCAGGTGGTCTGTGTATATCAATTAGGGTATTACATGTTACTTGTCCTCAGGTGGTCTGTGTATATCAATCAGGGTAGTACATGTAACTAGTCCTCAGGTGGTCTGTGTATATCAATAACGGTAGTAAATGTGACTTGTCCTCAGGTGGTCTGTGTATATCAATAAGGTTAATACATGTGACTTGTCCTCAGGTGGTCTGTGTATATCAATAAGGGTAGTACATGTGACTTGTCCTCAGGTGGTCTGTGTATATCAATAAGGGTAGTACATGTGACTTGCCCTCAGGTGGTCTGTGTATATCAATAAGGGTAGTACATTCGACTTGTTCTCAGGTGGTCTGTGTATATCAATACGGGTAGTACATGTAACTAGTCCTCAGGTGGCCTGTGTATATCAATAAGGGTTGTACATGTGACTTGTCTTCAGGTGATCTGTGTATATCAATAAGAATAGTACATGTAACTTGTCCTCAAGTGGTCTGTGTATATCAATAAGAGTAGTAAATGTGACTTGTCCGCAGGTGGTCTGTGTATATCAATAAGGGTAGTACATGTAACTAGTCCTCAGGTGGTCTGTGTATATCAATAAGTGTAGTACATGTGACTTTTCCTCAGGTGGTCTTTGTATATCAATAAGGGTAGTACATGTGACTTGTCCTCAGGTGGTCTGTGTAAATCAATAAGGATAGTACGTGTAACTAGTCCTCAGGTCGTCTGTGTATATCAATAAGGGTAGCAAATATGACTTGTCCTCAGGTGGTCTGTGTATATCAATAAGGGTAGTACATGTAACTAGTCCTCAGGTGGTCTGTGTATATCAATAAGGGTAGTAAATGAGACTTATCCTTAGGTGGTCTGTGTATATCAAGAAGTGTAGTACATGTGACTTGTCCTCAGGTGGTCTGTGTATATCAATCAGGGTAGTAAATGTGATTTGTCCTCAGGTGGTCTGTGTATATCAATAAGTGTAGTGAATCTGACTTGTCCTCAGGTGGTCTGTGTATATCAATAAGGGTAGTAAATGTGACTTGTCCTCAGGTGGTCTTTGTATATCAATAAGGGTAGTACATGTGACTTGTCCTCAGGTGGTCTGTGTATATCAATCATGTTAGAAAATGTGATTTGTCCTCAGGTGGTCTGTTTATATCAATAAGGGCAGTAAATGTGACTTGTCCTCAGGTGGTCTGTGTATATCAATAAGGGTAGTACATGTGACTTGTCCTCAGGTGGTCTGTGTATATCAATAAGGGTAGTAAATGTGATTTGTCCTCAGGTGGTCTGTGTATATCAATAAGGGTAGTACATGTGACTTGTCCTCAGGTGGTCTGTGTATATCAATAAGTGTAGTAAATGTGACTTGTCCTCAGGTGGTCTGTGTATATCAATAAGTGTAGTAAATGTGACTTGTCCTCAGGTGGTCTGTGTATATCAATAAGTGTAGTAAATGTGATTTGTCTTCAATTGGTCTGTGTATATAAATAAGCGTAGTAAATGTGACTTGTACTCAGGTGGTCTGTGTATATCAATCAGCGTAGTCAATGTGATTTGTCCTCAGGTGGTCTGTGTATAGCATTTAGGGTAGTACATGTGACTTGTCCTCAGGTGGTCTGTGTATATTAATAACGGTAGTAAATGTGACTTGTCCTCAGGTGGTCTGTGTATATCAATAAGGTTAATACATGTGACTTGTCCTCAGGTAGTCTGTGTATATCAATAAGGGTAGTACATGTGACTTGTCCTCAGGTGGTCTGTGTATATCAATAAGGGTAGTACATGTGACTTGCCCTCAGGTGGTCTGTGTATATCAATAAGGGTAGTATATGTGACTTGTCCTCAGGTGGTCTGTGTATATCAATAAGGGTAGTACATGTGACTTGTCCGAAGGTGGTCTGTGTATATCAATAAGGGTAGTAAATGTGATTTGTCCTCCGGTGGTCTGTGTATATCAATAAGGGTAGTACATGTGATTTGTCCTCAGGTGGTCTGTGTATATTAATAAGGGTAGTACATGTGACTTGTCCTCAGGTGGTTTGCGTACACCAATAAGGGTAGTACATGTAACTAGTCCTCAGGTAGTCTGTGTATATCAATAAGGGTAGTACATTCGACTTGTTCTCAGGTGGTCAGTGTATATCAATAAGGGTAGTACATGTAACTAGTCCTCGTGTGGCCTGTGTATATCAATAAGGGTTGTACATGTGACTTGTCTTCAGGTGATCTGTGTATATCAATAAGAGTAGTACATGTAACTTGTCCTCAAGTGGTCTGTGTATATCAATAAGGGTAGTAAATGTGACTTGTCCGCAGGTGGTCTGTGTATATCAATAAGGGTAGTACATGTAACTAGTCCTCAGGTGGTCTGTGTATATCAATAAGTGTAGTACATGTGACTTTTCCTCAGGTGGTCTTTGTATATCAATAAGGGTAGTACATGTGACTTGTCCTCAGGTGGTCTGTGTATATCAATAAGGATAGTACGTGTAACTAGTCCTCAGGTCGTCTGTGTATATCAATAAGGGTAGCAAATATGACTTGTCCTCAGGTGGTCTGTGTATATCAATAAGGGTAGTACATGTAACTAGTCCTCAGGTGGTCTGTGTATATCAATAAGGGTAGTAAATGAGACTTATCCTTAGGTGGTCTGTGTATATCAATAAGTGTAGTACATGTGACTTGTCCTCAGGTGGTCTGTGTATATCAATCAGGGTAGTAAATGTGATTTGTCCTCAGGTGGTCTGTGTATATCAATAAGTGTAGTGAATGTGACTTGTCCTCAGGTGGTCTGTGTATATCAATAAGGGTAGTAAATGTGACTTGTCCTCAGGTGGTCTTTGTATATCAATAAGGGTAGTACATGTGACTTGTCCTCAGGTGGTCTGTGTATATCAATCATGTTAGAAAATGTGATTTGTCCTCAGGTGGTCTGTTTATATCAATAAGGGCAGTAAATGTGACTTGTCCTCAGGTGGTCTGTGTATATCAATAAGGGTAGTTCATGTGACTTGTCCTCAGGTGGTCTGTGTATATCAATAAGGGTAGTACATGTAACTAGTCCTCAGGTGGTCTGTGTATATCAATAAGGGTAGTACATGTAACTTGTCCTCAGGTGGTCTGTGTATATCTATAAGGGTAGTACATGTGACTTGTCCTCAGGTGGTCTGTGTATATCAATAAGGGTAGTAAATGTGACTTGTCCTCAGGTGTTCTGTGTATATCAATAAGTGTAGTAAATGTGATTTGTCCTCAGGTGGTCTGTGTATATCAATAAGTGTAGTAAATGTGACTTGTCCTCAGGTGGTCTGTGTATATCAATAAGTGTAGTAAATGTGATTTGTCTTCAGTTGGTCTGTGTATATAAATAAGCGTAGTAAATGTGACTTGTCCTCAGGTGGTCTGTGTATATCAATAAGTGTAGTAAATGTGATTTGTCCTCAGGTGGTCTGTGTATATCAATAAGTGTAGTAAATGTGATTTGTCCTCAGATGGTCTGTGTCTATCAATAAGTGTAGTAAATGTGATTTGTCCTCAGGTGGTCTGTGTATATCAATAAGTTTGGTAAAAGTGATTTGTCCTCAGATGGTCTGTGTATATCAATAAGTGTAGTAAATGTGATTTGTCCTCAGGTGGTCTGTGTATATCAATAAGGGTAGTACATGTGACTTGTCCTCAGTTTATAGCACAAAACATGAGTCATAATATATGTGGACGTGTCTTCTAGCACAAAACATGAGTCATATATTGTTGATGTGTCTTGTAGTACAACACGTGAATCATATAGTGTGCGTGTTGTGTCGCCCAAAACATCACTCATATATTGCGGACTTGTCTCTTGTCACAAAGCATGAGTCATATATTGTTGACGTGTTTGTTGACTCTATGACAGTGATCAAAGTTTGACTTTTATAGAACATGTATCGATACATTTCAGGGAGTATATGTTATAAATGGACCCGCCCCATACACGATACATTCGAAGGAATATATTTTATAAATTGGCCCTCCATGGACTTCAATGTTTGCATAACTTCATCTTAAATTTATCAAACAATGAACATACATCTAGGTTACGAGTAACATTATTTTGGTAATGTGTAGTCGAAGTAGCGATAATGCGTAACATTTGAGTTTTAACGAGTGTTAATCGTTCAACTGATTATATATATATATATTATACCAAGTTGCTATCACAAAACTGATCCTTTATCGATTATAGTGACACAAAAGTAGATTTATGTTTTGAAATACAGTTGCGTTTATTCAGCCCGGATGACTGCATTGTGCGCGCAAACTTTGGCACTTAAATTGTTTTCAACAATAATGGAGTTTTTTATTGTCAAAGTAGTACACAAAAAGGTTTATTTATTCCATATTGCTATAATTCAGACCTCTGAGGATGGGATTAGATAACAAATGTCGGAAATATAATATTGTGTTACTTCGTCTGAAATGGGTTGACCGTTACAACTTTAGTAAGATTAATATAACATATATTTCGTTTCAAGTAGTTAAATAAATATATTAATAATGGCCTTAGATGCTCGAAATGATAATTCAATACATAATTTCTTAGATATATTGACTTTAAACCAAGAGTGTCGCTCCTCTCAATCACGGGATAGGAGGTCCTCCTGTTTTCTCTATATGAACCACTCTGACCGTACATAGCCAGATTAAATATCAAAAGAGTAAAAAGGGCTGGAAATGTCAGAGACATCTCGGATTAGTCTAGAAGCATATTCGCGGTCGGTATTTCTCCATCATTCGTTTCGCACACTTTCCCGTTCGCGCAGTGTTTTTTTTTCACACATCGGTCGTTTCGCCCATCAGTTATTATGTTCGTTAATAAGAGTTTTAATAGCGTTTAAATGATCATTTAATTATATTGATAATGCGCACACATATTCATTCATTATTCTAATATAAACATGGTTTATGAATAGAATGAAACTTCTAAATCCGGATTTTCAAATAACTGGGCACAATTCTCACCAAAAAAAGACGAGTATCGCGCACAAAATCCAGGTATGTGGCTCCAAGGTCAAGGTCACACTTAGAGGTCAAAGGTCAAATCGCGTCGGTCAATAACTTTTGCATGCCTGGACGGATTTTCAAATAACTTGGCACAGGTGCTCACCACAATCAAACGACGTGTCGTGCACAAAATTCAGGTCCATGGCTCCAAGGTCAAGGGCATACTTAGAGGTCAAAGGACACTTCGGGGACATTTATCACTTACAGTGATATTTCTTGTTTTATCTGAAGACAGTAAAATCTTTAAGTAATGAAAGAAAAATATACTAAAGATAGTAACAAAAATATGTTAAAGAATTGCTATAATAATCTTTGAGTAAGGCCCTTTTTCATGGGTAGGTAACGTAAGGAAATATCAAACCAACAATTTGTTATGGTCAGCCTTATGGCTTTATTAGTTCTCCAACAATTAGAGGTGCGCGCTATTACCAGTATACCAGTTAACACCGGTATTTAGCTTGTGCGGTACACACCGTGGAACGTTTGGGTCTGTACCGGTACTTCGGCTCTTTCCGTGAGAACTATATATGGAAATTACCGAAGAAAAATGTTTTATTTCTCTAATTCACGTTTGTTTGCTGCTTCATTGTGAATATAACACATTTAATCAAACTATTAAAAATATACCTATAGACAATATCATTTGTACAGACTTGTTCTCCTGAACCTCTGGCCAGATTTCAACGAAACCTGGCAGGGATAATCAGTACCAAGCCTAGTTGCACGTTATGGCATGAACTTTATATTTAGCCAAAAGAGCATCAATATGCCTCTTGTTTTAACATTATGATCATGTTTATACTCGTCGTTACATTTTTCATAATCTTGACTTTTTTTTGTTTTTCAGGTACACTTGTGGGGAGGGTTTAGCTATCGGGGCACAACCGACTGTTGCGTTTTCTCTGGGATCATGGACTCTGCTATCTACCAGAAAATTATTTGTGACAACTTCCTGCCATTTGTTAATAGGACATTTCCAGATGGCTATAGACTGTACCAGGTAATGATAACTTAATAGTTAAACTCTGAAACTACTGGATGGGCCGCCAAAGCTAAAAATAGACCTTGTAGCGACTACTTTTTGAAAACAATTAAGTGATATTGATATTGGACTTTTTCTAAAATGATCAGCATGACATGATGTTGGTCCTTGTCGAAAATCGTTTTGATTTGACGTTAAACATGGCTGCCAGCGGCCATCTTCGTTTACATAGAGTTATGTAGTAAAAACCTTTAGCAAATAATCCTCTGAAACTACTTGAATGATTTTTATAAAACTTCACAGGAATGTTGTTCGTGATATCTAATTGATCCTAACAAAATTTCAGGTCGGCCAGATGTTCAAGATGGCCGCCACGGCTAAATATAAGTGATACTGATATAGGACTTTTTCTAAAACGATAAGCATGACATGGGAGCCTTGTCGAAAATTATTTTGATTTGACATTAAACATGGCCGCCAGCAGTCATCTTTGTTTACATAGAGTTATGAAGTAAAAACTTGTAGCGACTACTCCTCTGAAACTACTTGACAGTTCAACTATCAGTAAACTATCAGTAGAGCTTAAACTCTTGTTCTGTATGGCCTAATTGCAATTGGACTTGTTCGAGCTACAAGGAAGGCTTCTGATACATGTTTTAATTTTTCAGGACAACGATTCCAAACACAAGAGTAAATCAACACAAGCCTGGTTGGAGGAGGTTGGCAAGCTCAAAAAGGTCATGGAGGCTCCAGCTTCATCACCTGACCTAAACCCCATCGAAAACGTGTGGTCTGCGTTAAAGGGCTATTTGCAGAGGCATGTAAAACCAAGGGAAAGGATGAACTAGTAGCTGAAATGAGATCCTATTGGGAGTGCTTGACGGCTGAAGAGTGTGGCAGGTTTATTGATCATGTACATCGAGTCATTCCGCAAGTAGTGTTGAACAATGGAAATGCTACAAACGTTTAGACAAAATGTCAGGTGACATGTTTCCATATAGAGATGGGGTATAAGCTGACAAACTATTGTAGTTTGTGCTTCTGAATTTCTTGATGATGTACCAAACATACAAACTTTTGGTTGACTGCTTCCTTGCCTACTGATGAGAAATTAATTTGTAAATGTTAAAAGCATGTTAGTGGAGCGCTGTGGTCTAGTGGTAGAGCGTGGACCCATGATCCAAAAGTCGTGGGTTCGATTCCCGTCATTGCCATATGCGTTGTGTCCCTGAGCAAGACACTTTATCTGCATTGCTTAGTACTGGTTCTACCCAGGAAGACATCGAGAGTGATTCAAATAAGTTCATAGAGCTTTCGTTACAATCAATGTAAAATAAATAAGTTTAAACTAAGCATGTTAGAGAACTCATTTTCATTTCGTATGCCTTGGTGCGGCGTCTGTCTGTGCGTACGTAACCTTTTTTTAGTGGTGACTACTCCTCTGAAACTACTTGATAACTTTTCATGAAACTAAGCAGGAATGTTGCTCTTGATGTCTAGTTAATCCTAGCAAAGATTTAGGTCGGCCAGAAATTCAGGATGGCTGCCACTGCTAAAAATATATTTTAATAAATGTGACTTTGTGGCGACTACTTCTCAAAAACGTAAGTGATATATAATTGGAACCTTTACCAAAATAACTGTGCGACATGTACTTGGTCCTAACCAAGATTCATTTTGATTTGATGTCAACCATTGTCGCCAGCACCCATCTTGGTTTACATAGAGTTATATAGGAAAAACTTGGGGCGACTACTCTGAAACTGCTTGACGGATTTTCATGAAACTTTACAATAATCTTGATCGTGATGATTAGTTGGTCCTAAGTAGAAATCAGGTTCGGCCCGATATACAAAATGACCACCACAGCTAACAATAATATTTAAAAATACCACTTTGTGTCGACTACTTTTCAAAAAGCATAAGTGGTATTATTTGGAACCTTTACTAAAATGAATAACGTGACATGTAGTTGGTCCTTAATAAAATTCATTTTTATTTGATGTCAAACATTGCCACCAGCGGCCATCTTTGTTTACATATAGTTATATAGTAACATTTTGTAGCGACTACTCCTCTGAAACTACTTGATGGATGTTCATGAGAATTCACTTGAATGTTGCTCTTGATATCTAGTTGATCCAAGCAATTTCAGGTCGGCCGGAAATCCAGGATGGCGCCACAGCTAAAAATAGATTTAAAAAAACAACGTTTGTAGCGACTACTTCTTCAAAACTGCAAGTGATTTTGATATGGGACTTCTTCTAAAAATGATCAGCATGACATGATGTTGGTCCTTGTCGATAATCATTTTAATTTAACATTAAACATGGCTGCCAGGGGCCATCTTTGTTTACTTAAAGCTATATAGGAAATACTTGTAGCGACTACTCTGACACTACTTGTAGGATTTTCATGAAACTTAAAGGAAATGTTGCCCTTGATGTCTGGTTGATCCTAGTGAATTATTTTGATTCAACATTAAACATGGCTATATTGGCCATCTTTGTTTAAATAGTTATATAGTAAAAATGTGTAGTGACTACTCCTCTGAAACCACTTGACAGATGTTCACGAAACTTCACAGGAATGCTGATGTAGCTATCAAAACCTATCAGTAGAGCTTCAAGGTCATTGACCTCTTATTTTTATTATTCTTTTTTGTTTACATAGTACTGTGTTGTTTTGGTCAATTGCTACAAAATTGTTATAGCTATGTTGCCACCCCTCCACCCGTCCCTCCCCCACCCACACTCAAGCTCCGATTTATTTAATGTTTTATTTTACAGATTTCTGTTGTTTTGATCGTGTGTAATTTGATACTTAGATTTTTTATCCGGAGCATAAACTACTTATAGAACTTCAAATTAAAAACTGTTGTGTGGCATAAGGTCATATCCCCAGGATTGTTTTAAGGGATAGTGGCATATAGCGCGCGAGGGGATGGGTGCGCGAGGGGGCTCTCCGCTTGCATGTCGATTTTTATGCATCCAGCATTCGAGAATGACGAAAGGAGCATTATGTGTTATCTCTGTCCGTCCGTCTCTTCCGTCCGTCGGTCCCTTCCGTCCATCCGTCCTTCCCCTCCGAAGTGGTTTCAGCTCAATAACTTTTGAAAGGGTCCATATGTGTAATTAACATGTGATGTGTGGCTGTGTAATTATAAAATACAGTCAAGTTCGATTTCGGTCAACGTTCCTCATTGTATGGAAGAGTTGTGGCCCCTTTTCGACTTAATTTTCTGCAACAAATTGGTTTCCGCTCAATAACTTTTGAAACGATCCATGTTTTGAATTCATATTTGGTGTGTCATTTTGTAATTATAAAATACAGTTCAAGTTCGATTTCGGTCAACGTTGCTCATTTTATGCAGGAGTTGTGGCCCTTTTTTGACTTTTTTAAGCAGGACTAATTATATTGTTTTAAGTGAATAACATTAAAAAAACAACAACTTGTATGAAAACGCGCAGTGTAGAGGGTTTTTTAAGCATTCTAAATAAGGACTATCCGGATTTACATCAACTTTTAACGCTGTCATGTCTTACAATATCTTAACGTCCAAGTCACTGCATCAAATCATTAGCGCTTTCGAAAAAAAGGGTAGGAAACTGTTAAAAGTTCATTTAAATGTTATAAAATTGCTGTCTTTATTCATAATTAATCGTTTTAGTTTAAAACAAGGAAGCAAATTCAAAACCGGAAGTAAATTAAATTTATTATCTGCAACCCCGAGATTCTTATAATTTTATGTGATTATCGAATAATTTGCGTTTGTGAGATTATTTTCATCATTATCTATTTAAAATCGCGATAAAATGGATGAAGGCACGTTAATTTAGCGCTACAATAAAATATAACTTAAAAGAAAATTATTTTCACATTTGATGACGTAAAAAAGAAGAATAAAAATATCGGAGAGGGAAAGCAGCATTCAAGGACGACAATCAACCACAAAACACAAAAACAAACACGCAAACAGACAAACAGAAAGGCAAAAGTAATACAAAATGCAAACGACATCACAAACACAAAAGGGGTGCACCAAACCTCACACTTACCCTACTGTCAACCCATTAAAACAGGACAGTGTAAATAAAGAAATCCCCGCCATGATTTAATCTCTAACCACAAGGCAGCATCAATAGGCAATGTAAGTAAAACACAAATATGCTCGTGTAAATATAATACAAAAAAAACAATAGCCTAGAAAGTCACAATGAAGGTACTCAGTGACTTGGCAGAAGCCAGAGCAACAAGAGAATAAACCATTAAGGGCACGACAGGAAAGATTATAGACAAACATCAAACGCCACCGTCCCAATGGGCTTTAGGTAGGCGTCATCATAGGGTCCACAGCCTGTCCGGTCATCGTACAATTAAAGAGGAAAGCATAGTGGCAAACTGTAAAAAATGACATGTCATGTATGCATGGGTGAATTCGTGAATTAGATCCGTATCGCGGAGGCAATTAACACCTCTGCCCCTCTAATCCTTATGAGAACACTCCAATCAGGAGCTAAGGACGTATGCATTTCCGGAGTTTATGCCTCGATGCGTTATTTGGTCAGATATGTCATTAATTAACACTGGGAAATGAATGTTTTGATCCACTTTTAAGGGATCGCCGCACGGTTTTAAAGGTCGCTGTCAGATTAAGGGATCGCGGCATGTCTGTTTCAAAAGTTACATAAAGGGCTGGGGAAGACCCAGGCCATATGATACATTTTGGGGAGCATCCACCGGTTCTACCGATTTTCTTGTTTATGCATCAGAGCAGTGTTCATGTGACAACATAGAATATTGGTTCACACGCGTATGAGGTATTTAAATTGTTTATTTCTGGAATGTATAAATTTCTAAGTGTTTCTGAGCAACTCTTTGTTATTTTTAGCTTGAGCTATTGTCAACATTTGATCGTCTGCATCTGGGTTAAAGTTTCTCTGAAACTACTTTACATATAATTGATTGAAACTTCACAAATGTATTCAACATCATTAGACAACATCATTCAGCCATGTTCTGTAACTCGTGCTATTTTAACAAAAGTCTGCTTTTATATACAAAACTTGATTAACAAGTGCAGTATTTCTGTTCTGCAATTAAGCAATCTTATGCCCTTCAACATAATAAACAAGGTGTCTGTACAGACAGCAGTGCTTCTTGTTACAAGCTTTCATTGAATTTACAATCATGTATTCCATCCTTTATGTAATGGGGCGGCTTGTAAAGGAAAATGAGCAAATTAACCTTAGTAGATATTTCAATACTTTTATTTAGCCCTCTCAATCTAAAAACAATATGTTTTTCATGTTTTTGTAGGAGATTTATGTTTTTTGTAAGAGCTTTTCAGAAATCTGATAAATGCTCCACATCTGAATTAAATATACTACTCAAAATTTGCTAAGGATCACTTTTATTCTTCCATATATTTTTTTTAGAAATTAATTCACAATAACGATATTAATTTCATTGATACTTGAACAATTCACAATTTGAATCAATTTATTACATCACATGACAAGCCCTAAATAATTTCTTGTAAACTAGAAATAATGCTTTTTATTTCAGCAAGAAATTTAGACAGCCAAAAAGGGATCCTTAGCAAAATTTGATTAGTATAGTTTAACACATGATCACATGTTCTATATTATTGTAGGTTTTGTTATTTTATATTTACATACTGAAACAAAATAAACAGATACATTTGAAACAGACATTTTTTTTTTAATTTAGGGTTAAAACATACATGGAACCCAGGAAAATCACACACTCATAGATGCAACATTGAGAACAGAAATGTGGGAACATAGCATTCACCCATAGATGTTTATTAAATTGCCTTCCTTTGGTCCGTTGTAAGTTTTAATGGAATAACCCTTAACAGAGCGTGATATTTATCCGTGTTTGTTTGAATGCATTCAAATGAAAACTAACAATCTAAGAACAGACTCCGATGACTTTCCTGTGACTGATATACATTTATCATGTACTTCACATAAATCATTGGTCACTTCTTTCACAATGAATGTATGTTTTTGCCTTGAAGATTCCTTATTCCAGTGTGTATAGCCGTCACCGTAACCCAACTGTTGTCATCACAGGGCCCGAAGCAGTCCATAACTGAATGTTCTATTGCGTGTGCCCTTCTGGGAGACAGCTGCAGCTTCCCCATGTTTCCGAAGAAATTATTTCCCTCCAATTCACTTCTGGTGAAAAGCTGCTGAATAATGGACCAAGCGAAGTTCCCTTTGAGCAGGTCTTATCAAACTGCTGCCGTTGGAGAGATGGTGCACCTCTGAGTCCCATTGCACTAGCTGCATATCACATGGGCTGGCGATCTTCACCAAAGCTCCCTAGCTGCACGGACGAGAAGTTGTTCGCTTTGAGACCATCCTTTTTTGACACCCTGATGCTGATGTATAATGTGCCAAGGGGAACGGAGCCAACGGTGGCAGTACTTGTGGTGATGGCACTTCCTATGGCACCTCTGATGCGGCACACACACATTACCAACTGACTGTTGCTATAAAGGCATGTAGCATGTCATCTAGAGGCAGCTTTGGCGTTTGGATGTTTGAGCCATCACCTTTAACGGCAAGTAGATACTAGACTGTAACTCCTGTACTTGATCTCGATAAGAAGGGTCCAGAACAGGCTGTTCTGATTCCTTTATTTTTTGAGGCTGAGACGCTGGTAACTGTTCTGGTTAAAAGGGCAAGAGTGATGTTGATGATGTAAGGTCTGGCACTGACAAACCCTGCATTATTAGGCTATTTAACTACCTTGTTTCATTCATTTTCCTTAATACTGTCAATATTTCTTCAGTTTTTTCAGATTGTAATTTCTGGTCAACGTGGTGATAATACGTCTGCGTCTCATTGTCCTCCATTTTCTTACTTCCTAACTTTCTTGCGACATCATTGTCATCCTGCATTACTACGACTGGTTCGGTCTGTACACTGTAGAATCTCTTCCCCTGGGCAAATGCTCGAACCTGAAGGGAGATCAAATCAATTTGTTCAAAAGTCAAGTCTTCCGTATAAAAGGGAGTTCTCTTTAGCCTAACTGTTCCAAGGTAGTCCCCTGAACCCTCATGCAGAACTGATATTTTCCTGTCTTTAAAACCCTGAAAGAAGTTTTATTTCAAGGATACATATACATCCAATTTTAAATGTTAAAGCAGAGGGAGTATTAACAGGACTTGCCACCAGAATTGAAAAAAACAACAACAGTAAAATACATCTAACAACACTTAACAAGAAATCAGTGGATTATCAGGTCTCACCTAACGGGGGGTGGGCGTTTTAATTAAAATAAAAGATAAATGTTGCTTAAATGAAAGTTTGTAAACATTTTAATATAACTAAAAATAATGCAGTTTACAGTTTGCTGAGATGATATTTAAGTGCATTTGTTTAAAAATGTTGAAATAAAATATTTTAAACCAACAAGGTATTCTTAAAATATTGTTTAAATATATTTCATTGATTTTCTGGTTCAATACTTGAGGTAAAGAAATATAAAAAGATCGGACAGGGAAAGTAGCATTCAAGGAGGTCAGTAAACCACAAACACAGAAACAAACACGCAAACAGAAAATAAGAAGGCAAAAGCAATAATAAATGCGAACGATATCACAACCACAAAAAGAGTTGACAATAGGACTACCGCCTTGGAACGGTCAGTGGCAAAGTAGGCCACTGGGGGTTTAAACCGGTTCTAGGGTGAACCAAACCTCACAATTACCCTACTGTCATCCCATTAAAACAGGACAGTGTAAATAAAGAACTCCCCGCTATGAACTAATCTCTAACCAACAAGGCAGCAGCAATAAGCAATATAAGTAAAACACAAATATGCTCGTGTAAATATAATACAAAAAAACAATAGCCTAGAAAGCCACAATGAAGGTACTCAATGACTTTGCAGAAGCCAGAGCAGTATGAGAATAAACCATTAAGGTTACGACAAGAAAGATCATGGACAAACATCAAACGTCACCGTCCCAATGGGCTTTAGGTAGGCGTCATCATAGGGTCCACAGCCTGTCCGGTCATCGTACAATTAAAGAGGAAAGGATAGTGGCGAACTGTAAAAGGGTCCACCACCAAGCATGCAGTACGTTGCAAAATGATAGGGTCATAACCTCACACTGTCTGTAAATTAAGTAAATCACACTGTCTGTCAATTTATTGATGCAAATATATGTCGGAGCAAAAAGCAGTTATGTAACATCAACCTTCACGGTGACCTTGACTTTTTTATACATGAATGATAAATAATGAATGCTTTCTGCATTTAAAATGAAATTTAAGACCTGAAGATGAACAGTAGAACTACATTATTTTCGAGGTGTTTTAATAAAGCAAAGGAATATTAAAGGTATGAGACAATTGGGAACAGTGACTGACAAGCCAAATGCAAATGAATGTTATTCCGTTTCCAAAAAAATACACGCATTAAAATCAGCCACATATCTCTTCACTATATTATTGTTTATGAAAAGGTGTGGAAGCTTAATTTATATGCGGCTCATATATATAGCTAGCAGTTGTAATATATTGCAATACAAAGGTACTTCGGACATAAAACAAAGGATACCATCTGATCTTGTCACATTACAATTACAATTAATAAATCCAGCGGCTTTCATGTAAATTTAAAAGTTTACAGTTTAATGTGTTTATTGAGAAATTGACGTGTTAGAGCAACATGGGACAGATCGATTGACATTTTCAGAGAGAAACGAGAGGTTGTTTTTGAGAAAAACTGATTTCTCCCCTACTGCAAAGTTTCGTCATAATTCAACAAGCCATTTAGAAGTAGTGGCGACAACAAATTTAAACTAAAATAATTAAAGGACCATTTTCCATCAAAAATCAGCGAAACGGAACGAACGCGTGACATGAACAAATAGACAGCATACCGATACTTCCTGCAAAGTTTCATCAAAATCCAACAAGCCATTTTAGGAGGAGTAATGGCGACATCAAATTTAAAGTGAAAAATGAAATGGACATAACTCCCTCAAAAATCAGCTAACCGGAACAAAAACGCTTTATGCTCAACTAGACATCATACCTATGTTTCCTGCAAAGTTTTGTCAAAATCCAAGAAGCCGTTTAGGAGGTCGAGTAGCGGCGACAACATTTGTGACAGATAGACACAGCAAAAACAATGTCTCCTCCACTTCGTGTGGGGAGACATAATTCTTGAATAGGCATAAATTTGTATAGAGGTATTAAATGTGACCTCGACCTATTGATACTGATGTGGCATGTAACCTTTATTCAATATTATGCAAAGTGTGTATAAACTGTATGTGTGTGGGGGAAGGGGTTAATAAATACATTCCTAAAAAAGAAGAAAACTTTCTTTACCTCTTTAACTCCAGTCTTGTTTTGTCTTGTTGGTATCAGGATAGGCTGGCCAGTAGGGTCAGGTTCTGCAGCCACAGGGTCAACTTCTTGCTGGGTTTTGTCTGGGTGATGGTCAACCTCATCGTCTGGCCACACTGTTAAATAACCACCATTGATGTTGTCTTGTCCGCGGCGTTGTTTTTCTCTACCTAGAGCCTCTGATCTATGGGATGTTGACCATTGGTCTTCAAATGTGTTCAGGTGATCTTTGGAGTCTTAAATGTAAGAAGTTACATCAAAATAGGAAACAATGTCATGGTGGATGCAATCCTTCATAAGTTATTGAGCAGAAACAATGTTTATTATTATTCCTCACTGAAAACCCCTCATTGAAAAACCCCATACCCTGCCGGGATGATATTTCACGCTATCACCCTCAACGCGCCATAGCCTCATCCCGCTAGCATTTTGAAAAGCTCAATTCTAAAAATAGATTTTTTCAACAACAACAACATGACTATGATAATTATGTTCAAAAATACCCGTCTTAATAATGCGATTTCCTTTAGGAATATTTGTTTGGTATAATAAAATAAATATCGCGTCCTCTTCAGGGTGCCAGTGGATATTATCAACCCAAGAATGTAATGTCGACCGAGGCGATATTATCAGAATAGTGACTGTATTCAGTGACCTGTAAGCTCAGTTATTACCAGGGGGACATCCTCTCACCATGGACATCAAGTTCTCTAGTATACACATGGTGGGTACAATCCTATCACAAGTTATTCAGCAGACACACTTTGTTCGTAATCTGATAAAAGTGTCATTGATCTAACCCAAAATCAATATGGGGTTATCCTCTAACCGAGTACAATCAAGTTATAATGTGTGAAGATGGTGGGTTAAACCTTCACACGTTATTTAGCAGAAAAGTGACGCCAATGTCAGCAAGGGACCAATTACGCCAAATGTTTTTCGGAAGATGTTTTATAATATTTTATTAGAAGTGTGTTCCACACAACACTTGTGTCGCATGCCGTGTGCTTATTTCAGCAAGTACAATCTAACTGTAGTTTGAAGACACAGGGTAATAAATTGATGTTTATGAACAGGGGCAAAACTCAGCATTGGATAAGTAATAAGGATAAATATGTTGGTCTAGGTCAGGTTGCAGGATAAAGTTTTGTGAAAAAGGCCATAATTCTGCCAAATGAATTCAGAGTCAGTGGAACATTTTCAATTTTTTTGTTTTCTTATTTAATTTTTGATTCGGTAGTTCCACTACTCCGGTCGATAAAATGCCTGTGTATTGTTTAACCACTCATAGGATATGTTGTCTGCTTTTTAATTTAGTATTTTGGCTGTTACTTGTGATATGCAGGCTTCATAACCGCTGCTCCCAACTAAATTCCATTATGTTTATTTCGCTCTTCGGGGCATTTAATTTTATTAGATACTGGGACCATACGTTGTACGACATGGGGAGTATACTCCATGTCCACCGCCATATGCATGCCATCTTCGGGATGGTTTAAATTGTGTACTATTGATTTTATGAATATTGAGTTCTGCTCAACCCGGTGCTAGAGGGCGTGAGCGGTAGCTATCATATTTTACTACCGCTCATGAACAGTATCAATCAAACCGAGACTGCAATATTTCGTATGTGTCGTGCTCGGCCGTTTCCATAGGTCCATTATCATACTCTTTATTGGTTATGTGTACATGTAGCATTCCTTGGGGTAAGACGAAATGTGTGTGACATTTCATGAACATAGGTCAAATACTTTCAAGTTATGGCCAAGGTCAGGTCGCAGGTTAATCTGTGATAGACAATGACATTGTCTGTAATGTAGGCACATGTTTTAAATGGCTTAAAAAGATACATTGATCTTGAAGAAGAGTAGTATTTAAACCAAGCAGTAAAAATAAAGACCTTGATTTATTAATCAAGATTTGTGTCATTTATATCAAACCATCTTAAAGGGATACACGGCAATCTGGATTTTGTAAAAACTCACGCTGTCCCATTATTCTTTTCACAAAACTTGCATTTGTTCAATCATTAATATTAATTAGAAGAATAGCATAAAGACAATAATATTGTTTTTATATATTATTAACTTTTGATCATGTTGATAATATTGCACCAATAATATATTTAAACCGGAGGTAGAAAAAGACAAAAAAATGAAAATTAAACGTTTAATTTAAAGTAAAAATAATACTGGATACATCAATCGAGGTTCTTATCAATGTTTGCATTGTGTCTCTTTAAATAAAAGGTATTCCCAAACAAGTTTTTTTAACTATTCATATAAAAGTAGTTATTAATGGTTTGCAAAACATGCAATCATTTGAAAAACCAACATGATGCTGTGAGTTTAAAAATCAGCAAGATAACTATGAGTCCCTTAGCAACTTAAATCTGAATCACTTACTTTAATACCTGATGATTCAAGGAACTCCACTTTATGATCCTTTCAATACAGGTGCATGCATGGCTGGGCAGATTTAGGTGTTTATTAGGGATTATACAGTATACAATGTATGGTATTTTCGCTGCAAAATTTTGCTGCATCCGAAATTTTGAAAACATATTTTCTTAGATTTTGTATCCAAAACTGGTTTTTAATGGTCGAATAAATGTAAATTAAGACACCCTGAAAGTTGTATAGCATAATATTAAGGACCATGTCCCCTTTTGCGAAATCAAATTAAAAGTGTACAAAGGGAGTACATCATGGGCCTAATTTGTTTAAAAATATAATTATTTATGAAATTATCAATTTAAAGCGTGAAATAGTTCACAGATTTAGATGGAACATTTAACAGTGTCCTGTAATACAGTGCAATAATTAAACATTACAATTAACAACATGCCTTTAAAGTTTATAGAGACACCTCCAAGTTATAAATAGCTGACACGCAGAGCAAGTCTATACAATGACGCTCGCTTTGCAATACATTGCAATTTATTTTACCGCCAAGACTTCGGGTCTTTATTTTATATTTTCAATGTAATTTAGTTTGATGTTTTATGACTCATTTAGTTTATTTTAACAATTAAATACATAATTAATTTATTTGAACATTTCTAAGATTGATACCAATCCTGATGTACTTCCTTTAACAACAAAAAAAATGGAACTCAAATAATCCTGAATATTTTTTTTTTTATAATGACATTTTTATTATATCAAATATTTTACATTTATAATATGCAAACAATTCATCATTAAAGGTTCTTATTCAAACGATTCTAGCATAGCAAGTTTTTCGATCATTTGGTAAGTACATACAATGTCTATGTCCAAATAGTTTCCTCTTACAATTGATACATACTAGTGTGTGACATAGATTTAGTTTCACTATAGTTTTTATTCATACATCTCTATCTTATAGTGTTTTTAGTCTATATATACATTATATTAATCACTATTTTAGACTTGTTTTTGCCATTTTTACCTGAAATATAATACATGCATAACTTGTTCGCTCAGTTTTATATTCTACGTACAGATATGTGATACAATAATTGTTGTTGTGCCTTTTTTCTCACATGCACGCACGCTCTCAAACACGTGCTTCTTACACACACACGTACGCTCAAGGGCACGTGTGTTCACTCACACACCTACACAGACACACATATACACACAACCGCCCACTCGTTTGTACCAGCAGGAAGTGAATAAAGGAAGAGAGAAGAAAGAAATGACTCCATTTTAACTTGTGTTGTATTTTATCATGCATCATTGCTATTTGTTTTTCAATATCGATTCGTTTTGAACGATAAACAATAAACAGTTCGCATCTAGGAATGGTCTGTCTACACTTATTTACAAAAACATAGTATTTAGCATACAGAATGACAAAATTATAGGCTTGTTTATGAAAATGTATATAATTTATTCCAAAAGATATTGTTTGAAAATTAAATGTAATATTTAGATTTCTTGCAGTTAAAAATAATGCCAGTTCAGTCCAAAACGTTTGTGTTTTGGTACATTCCCAAAATAAATGTTTTATATTCTCGACATACATATTACAGAAATCGCATAGATTAGAATTAACTAGTTTCTGCTTTAGAAGTAATTTATTTGTTGGAATAATTCTAAAGATATATTTGTATTGAAAATTTCTTAATTTTATATCTATGGTCGTTTTAAAAGTTTGTAAATATATTGTTCTCCAGTCTAATTCAACATTAGGGAAAAGGTATTCCCATTTCTTCTGTGGGGTATATCAATGTCAATATCATACTGTAGCTGGTGATTGTATAGGAACTTATTTGTATGTTTGGATTTAATAAGTTTTTCTGTGAGTCGATTTCCCCTCATGAAACTTATATTTTCATGTTTTAATTTAGTTTTCCATTCTTTTGGTATACTTGATATTAATGATGAATATTTCAGAAAATCTGATGCTTGAATGTTATATAATTCAGTAAAGTATTCAAATGGATAAAACTGTTTTGTTCTGAAATCATAAATATGCTCTATGTGTTTTATACCTTTATCGTACCATTTATTGTAATATATTGTTTTATTTAAAATCTTAATTTCAGAATTATTCCATAATATTCGTCTGCTGATGCATTCTCCCTTTTCGTTTGATTTTATTTAGCACCACGATATGAGAATATCTGTCAAAAATGTATTTTTTTGAAAATTATTTTTAATGTACTTTTCTTTCAAATTGCAATCAAATATAAAATCTCCTCCATGTTTTTCAAGTTCTTTCATGTATATATATTTCCATGTTCCATTATTATTGCAGTCCAAAATTCTTTTTATCCAGCTTGCCTTTAATGCGTAGATGAATTGTGTAATATCAATCATTTTAAGACCTCCTTTTTCGTAATCTTTCATTAACGTTTTTCTTTTGATTTTATCCGGTTTTCCATCCCATATAAATTCGTACATACTATGTGTTATTTGATTTATTTTATCTGCAGGTGGAATAGGTAAAACGGAAAGAGGATAAATTAATTTCAGAAGTGCAAACGATTTTATTACAGTAATTTTACCCAATAATGTCAGTTTTCTATGTTGCCATTGCTTTAAACAGTTTTTAAAATCTTGCAATTTAGGTTCGAGATTTAAAGCTGTTATGTTTGCCTTGTTCGTATGAAAGACCATTCCTGGAGCTTTTGCTTGCTCTGAGCTCCACTGGAAGTGTTTTTGTTCACAATATTTAATATTAGAGGTGTTAAGCGACCCCGCTCTTAAAACGTTGCATTTTTTAACATTTAGATTTAGACCGGATGTGTGGCTGAAGTTGTCTAAAACCTCTATTAACTTTTCAAAAGATTTTCTAGTTCCATCTGTAAAGAATGTTGCGTCGTCTGCAAATAAGGTATTTTTTACTTCTTGTCCAGCAATGTTAATTCCTTTTATTGTTTTATTATTTGCTATTTCATATGATAGCAGTTCAATGCACATTATAAATAGTATGGGAGATAACGGGCATCCCTGCCGAACGCCTCGTTGTATTAAAAATGACGGCGATGTATGCCCATTGTTTGTTACGCAGCTATTTGCATTTTTGTAAAATAATTTTACCCAGTTAATAAGAGAATCCTGCAGTTTAAAAAAATTACTGGTTAGGAGTTTCCGTCAAAGCCCAGTTTCTGCCATTCTCATTTAAAAAATGTTCTTACACTGCAAATTGTTTATGTGATGTTACGTATTGACAGATGTTTAGCACAGAAGATTGAAATCAAAAGAAACAACCAAAAAGTAAATAAACGGTACAAATGTAACCGGGGACAGGTAAATGGTGAATAATCGATTCCTAACCGTGTGTCCTCGATAACTCAGTGGTTGGAGCGCTAGATCATAAAGTACATGTATATATTTACAATTCATGGGTAGCACTGCCCAGATAAATATGTTAACATATTAAACTGAAAGTTTCACGCAAAAATAGTTAAGTTGCAAATATTACCTCCTTCAAGTTGCAAATGCATTGTCAATGGGATTACACAAAAGAGGATATTACCCTTAAGGCTAATTTATTTGAGATTAGGTAATTGTCTGCAACAGATTTACATGGGGGAAAATCCCACCAAACGGTAGCCTAATAAATTGGCTCCTATGCAGTTGTTTTATTATTCAGTCATTCTATGTAACTGCATATGTTGATGCTCGCCGATACGAAAAAACTCAAAAGAGCATTGAACGTGTATTTAAACACACTAACCAAACAGCAACATTACTACATAGTAAGTTTTAATTTTTATAAATCGACATCGGAACGCCCACATGTAACTAAGCAAATATAATGCCCAATAGTTATATTATTACCGAACACTTCGCCGAAAATCAGGAAAATGCCGCATTGAAATAATTTCTGGCCTGGGTTTGCGAAATAGTATACATGTACTTGTTCTACTATTCATGGTATCGATTGACGTTTGCCGTTCCTGACCCAAAGCGGATATGGACTTTTCTCAACAACAATGCGTCTCACACCACAATTAATTTTCCATAGGGTCCCATTGTAATGTTTTTGTTCGTGGCATAGAGATAAAACAGAGTTTGCAACATGTATTTATGCTTAAATACTTCATTGATCCAATATCTGCAATTTAAAACACATTTAACAAATATTTACCAGATTGAATTTTTTTTAATTTCATGTTTGCGTGACACCAATCAAAATTTAGACAAAAATACAACCCCGTGGTGATTAGACCCATGATGTGTAAAATGAGGCCAGAATTAGCTAGAAATCTTGTATCAACATGCATGTTTCTGTGATCTCTTCCTAAAATACTGTAGATTTAGAACCTGGTAAAGATAAATCAATGCATCCTGTAAAATGTAGAAAAGCGAACTTGTTTTTCTTTGTTTTTCATCTGTAGGGCACGAGTATTCAAGGGAGATAATAGTGGTGTGAGTCCAATATGACGTTCACGAAACAATCCATGTTTAAATTGTTGTCGTCCGGCACGAAGTTGTAAAAGAAAGAACAGAAACATGTCGTAGGCGATTTTAGGTAAGGTTTCAAAATGTTATGACCTGTGCTACATGTACTTCATAATCTATATTTAATGCTTTGCTAAACGCATAATTATTTGGGATACACTTCTCAAAGCTGCCATTGTCAAGTTAATTACGCAAAATTATACAAATGACACAAACCTGGGACATTCTAACTCTAATTAAAAAAGATGAACATACCTGTTTTGCTTATTAATCCGAATGATAGTGAATATTGCACAATGATGTTTCAGAAAAGAGTTGTTGTTTCTCAATGATGTTGTCAATTTATAATTGTAAGAAACGTGTCGCGCAAACATACTCATCTTTCCAAAGTGTTTACATTTCAATTAATATTATTCTACCAAAGTTTGAAATTTATTAGTGGTTGAAAATAATTAAAATTAGTTATGCAGAAACTATTCCACTTACAGCAAATATGCAAGTTAAATAAATGCAGAAAACATAATCTTGCAATTAAAAAAATCAAGATTGCCATGTGTTCCTTTTATTAAAAACTGATCTTCAGCTTTCATAATTTGTTTCCCTGGTTGTACCAGGAGTAAGGATACAGGGAGGAAACACTGACAGTTTTAAGTTGTCACGCTGTTTCACTACTGCGTGAAAATGACTACTTCCGTTATAGCAGTTTGAACTTTTAACATGTTGAGCTTTTATCCGCCAGACTTGGTGCATTTACCTGTGTATACACAACACGCGTCATCAGCTGACGGTATATTGCACTCTGCTAATTTCTAACCAGTTATATATGTGTAAATACATGCTTCCTGGCGAATAACAGCAATTTGTCCTTCAACGCACAAATTCCAATATGTATATATCACAAATATATGTACAAATCATGAATAAATATTATGTTTAAACCAAATAAACACATTTACCAATATTAACTTGTACTTTATTTGTTTTTGATAATATAAATTGTGTTATAGTTTGCCAGTGATAAACATCTTACACAATGTTGCAATGCTATATATATCAAGTATTCGTTGTTTTATAACAATTATTCTGATTTAAACAGACGTAAACTCAAACCATGCGCTTCGAGGATATTTTTAATCTAGGAAGCATGGCTTTAAAGACAGAATGACTACTAAATGTGATAAATACAAGTTGTGACATCGTTCTCAACTTAAAACCATCGCATACAAGTTGGTTCTTACGTTAGAAAATAAGCATATTTTAATGCAAATTAATTATCAGTTGGTAACTTTTAATTCCTTGATCACATGAATGCGTATTATATTTCTATCTAAATAACAGAATATTCAGATTTTTTCAGTGTTCTATAATGATCCTAGTATGTCCCAGTAGGAACTGAATTCTTTGAATATATACGTTAAGACCACACATTTATAGAAGGTTTTGAAATGTATTTAAACAGATCTCAAAATACAACTCGGAAGTTTCGTTCCAGTTCAATATGCTGATTTGTTAACCAGTCTTAAAAATATGTTGTTATTTTTTGATAACAAGAACATATTTTAAAAAATAACGTTATTAATTGATAACGTTTAGGGTAAGTGTGAGGTTTGGTGCACCCTAGAACCGGTTTAAACCCCCAGT
Organism: Cyrtodaria siliqua; assembly: GCA_037043455.1. Taxonomy (NCBI): domain Eukaryota; kingdom Metazoa; phylum Mollusca; class Bivalvia; order Adapedonta; family Hiatellidae; genus Cyrtodaria; species Cyrtodaria siliqua. The sequence goes on along the minus strand of JAWPHD010003549.1, from coordinate 155,133 downwards.
GGCCTAATTTGCCACTGACCGTTCCAAGGCGGTAGCCCTATTGTCAACCCTTTTTGTGTTTGTGATGTCGTTTGTATTTATTATTGCTTTTGCCTTCTTGTTTGTATGTTTGCGTGTTTGTTTCTGTGTTTTGTGGTTTACTGTCCTCCTTGAATGCTACTTTCCCTGTCCGATCTTTTTATATTTCTTTTAACCATCATAATTTCATATTTAACGGGCCTTTTAATATCATTTGACGTAAATAAAAAACATGTATAGAGGTTCGAAATTATAAGGATTGTTTTTCATTTTTTGCGATGTTATCGATGTATAACACATCTAGATGGGTCACACATGTTGAATAAAACCACTTTGTTACAGTAAACGCTTGTATTCCATTTTTTCTCCATAGTGACACACAGATAACATCGCAAACAAACGAAAAACAATCCTTAAATAATCATAACTTATAACGTAACACGATTAGTGGTAAAACTGAACTACGCACACGACGGTGAATTTTGAGCACAGGGAGTCTTGGAGATGACGATGTGTGCGTTTATCTGTTTCAAAACAGCGCGTTTATTACTTGTAACGATCACCGAACTGATTGGATAATAAAAACGTCAGGTCGATGCTCATTGGTTAATGATACATGTTGCAGGCTGATCACGCGTGTCTATACTGAAGGAATCGATCACGCCGGTGTCTATTAATTTATACCAGTAATCGCGGAAATATGTACAAGTGGAATCGTCCCAGATAAATAAAACGATTAATTAACATTTGTCAATACACTTCAGGACAAAAGTTCTGTCCATTTTTCTTTCAGAATATCAACAGTTCTGGGTCTTTTATTGGATATTTAAATTTTACTGAAATTTGAGTTTAAATATTTTGTCCTCAGGTGTAAAAGCTTTGATATGTATATATATATACATAAAATCCACGCTTCTTTCTTACTATACTTTATGTATTGATCACAGTTCGATAATCAATATTGGAAATTGCCCAATCCAGATATGGTGAAACGTGAGCCAAAATATACGCAACTGAAATACATTCTTTGTATGTTATACCTATATTCGTATCTTATCTCCATATCTATACCTATTGAAAGTGTTGGGTTCTTTGTGTGTGTGTCTATCGTATTTCAATAATGAGGCACAGAAAAGATATTGACATTATCCATTCATCAATACGGCTTGACATTTACCTCCGCCCTCAAGCATGTTATTACCCGGAGAAGGAATGGTATAAATATAGAAGGTGATTCATTTTAAAGAAACCAAGCTAGCTACGCAGTTTACGATTAGGGTCTGAACTGCGCTTTGATCAAGCAGACAGTCACCTGTTGAGAGCTAAATATTTAAATATTGTGTCACAGTTTAAAGGCATATTCACAGTTTCAAGGATTATTCAAACATCACACAGGAAGGCTTATTCGTTAGGGTGAGGTTATACTATTATATCATATATGTCACTGATTAGTTTATACGTAATGATCAAATACACAAAATATAAATTGAAGTTCATCGTATTCTGATATAACTTATTGTAGTTAATCGTATTCTGTTATAACGTATTGAAGCTCGTCGTCTTGTGTTATAAATTACGAAAGCCCATCAAATTATGTTATTAATAACTGAAAAGCATCGTTTTATGTAACATGTTAATGAAGTTTATTGTCTACTCTTATAGATTATTGAAGCTTACAGTTTTCTGTTACAAGACAAACTTGATAGAGGACATCCCAAAATATTTTTTTTATGTTACTTCACTAGCATGGAATAAGATATTGTTGTGATATTTGCCCTGGTTTAAATGTGGTTATGTTGGTTATCTGTCTGAGAAAATACACGTGTAGTCATCAAAAAGCTCATCGTGATATCACAAAAACTTTCAGGCGGTTAAAGGGAGGATGTCATATTTAGTTGTTAGTCGAGCCCCGAAGGGTAAAGCGAGACTACTATAATCCCTTTGTGTGTCTGTCTCTCTCTCTCTGTCTATGTGTGTGTCCGTAGCCATAACTCGGCAACTTGTGGAACCAAAACGTCAAAGCGTGGTAGCTTGTATCCACCACTGGGATGGAAATAGTATTGGTGATCTTGGCTCAAATGTTAATGTCAACAAAACATTAAAAATACCTGACATTCTCTGAATACTTGCCACGTGTTTTCTGTACAATCTAATACACCTATGTAATGCCTGGGGCTGGTCATTTACAACCACATAGCTAAAACTAGGTCAAATTTAATGAAATGTCAAACGACATCTCCGAAACTACTTATCCCTTATTCCATTCTAGTGAAATATCAGATACATGTTCTTTGGAATGGACTCTATCAATAATCAAAATGGGCGAGCCAAAGTTTACAGAAAGTTATTTAGGAAACGGCTAAATGAAGTATTTTAATGAAACGTCATCACACTGACCTTTGGTTAGTCCCCCTCAGATATCTGTTTTTTTGCGGCCGCCAGTCATCCAAAATGGCCGCCAGGGCTAAAATTAGGTCAAATTTATGGAAATATCAAACATCCCCGACGAAACCACTTATTCCATTCTTGTGAAATATCATAAACATGTTCCTTGGGTTGGCCTCTATCAAGTTTATGTTTTTCGTTATCGTTAAATAATCAAAATGGCCGCCAAAGTTTACATAGTTATATAGGAAAAGGTTAAAAATGGCATCTTCTCTGAAACCGCCTGAAAAGTTTTGTTGAAACTTAATAACAATGATCTTTGCAATAATCCCACTCAGATTTGTGTTTTTTTCCGGCTGCCAGTTATCCAAGATGCCGCCATTGCTAAAGCTAGGTCAACTTTAAGGACATTTCAAACGACATATCCAAAACCACTTATTCTATTCTTGTGAAATATTATATACATGAAATTTAATTACAATGATATTTGGGATAGGCCCCCTCCGATTTGTTTTTATCGAAGCCGCCGGTCATCCAAGATGGCCGCGATGGCTAAAACTGCATCAAATTCAAGGAAATTTCTCCTCCAAAACCACTTATTTCAATCTAGTAAAATATAAAATTCATGATCTTTAGGTTGGCCTCTATGAAGTTTGGGTTTTTCGTTATCATCGAATAATCAAACTGGCCGTCACGGCGACCCAAAGTTTACATGAGTTATATAGGAAAAGGCTAAAAATTACACCTTCTCTGAAACTGCTTGCAGGATTTTGATGAAACTTCATCACAATGATCTTTGTGATAGTCCCCCTCAGATTTGTGTTTTTCGCGGCCGCCGGCATCCAAGATGGCCGGCATGGTTAAAATTATGTCAAATTTAAGGAAATTTCAAACGATATCTCCTCGGAAACCGATTTTTCCATTCTTGTGAAATATCATATAAACATGTTCGTTGGGTTAGTGTCTGTCAAGTTTGTGTTTCGTTATCATAGAATAATCAAAATGACTGCCACGGTGAACCAAAGTTTACATAGAGTTATATAGGAAAAGGCTAAAATTACATCTGCTCTGAAACCACATATGAAGGATATCGATGAAAATTAATCACAATGATCTTTGTGATAGTCCCCATCAGATTTTGTTTGGGGGCCTCCTGTCATCCAAGATGGCCACCATGGCTAAAATTAGGTCAAATTTAAAGAAATTTGAAACGACATATTACCACTTATTCCATCTCTAGTTAAAAATCATATACATGTTCCTGGTGGTGCCCTTTATCAAGTTTTTGTTTTTCCTTGTCGTCAAATATTCAAAATGGCCACCACGATAATCGAAATGTACATAGTTATATATAGGAAACGGCTGAAAATGCATTTTTCTTCTTAGCTTGGCCTCTATCATGTTTGTGCTTTTTGAATCACATCATACCAGTAGAGCGTCTACAGTCCCACTTGAGTCACTTGTTGAGTTTAAGTCCCGAGTTTTCTCTCAGCAAGCAACTAATACAAACTAATAGGCCAAGGAAAATAAGGGTTAACCTCAGACAAATTGCAACAGAAAATGTTTTAACATATTCGTGACCGATGAGGTGTCTTGAGTTCCAGAAAAAATCGGATGCTTAAGTATTGAGATTTTGGAGTAAAATGTTAAAAAATCTGAATAAATCGCTGATTTTTGTAATACATTGCGAAATAGAACTAAAAATTAGAAATTTACAATATTGTAACGTTTTAGGACAGGGTTTTGTCCAGTTATTAAGTATAAAAAAGTCCCAAACCGCATGATGTTTGGAAATGCCTTAAATTTGGGGCGATAAATGTGTATTTTTGTCAAAAATCGCCGAAATCTGAAACTATTTTTCGAAAATAGTTTGAACATAAACTGATCAAATTGAAGCAATAGAATGTTGCACAGCATACATATTCAAGTGTATCGTGGCATCATATACAACGTATTTGCTCAAATATTGACATTTTAGGGCAAAATGTTGGAAAAAACCCATTGGGGTTAAAACCTAGAAACATATCTAATACAATAGACAAAAGAAATGTTATAACGTTTTAGGACAGGTTAAGGTCCAGTTATTAAGTAGAAAAAAGTCCCAAACCGTATGCCTTAATTTTTTGGGGCAAACAATGTGTATTTTTGTCAAACATCGTCGAAATCTTGAGAATAATTTGAACATATACTTATCAAATTAAAGAATTAGAATGTTGCACAGTGCACATATTCAAGTGTTTCATGCCATCATATATAACATATTTGCTCAGACATTGACATTTTAGGGCAAAATGTTAAAAAATGACTAAGATTGCTGAATTTTGTAATCCATTTGGGTTATTGGGTTAGCATATAGAACAAATATCCGATACGATACAATAAAGACATATTCTAACATTTTTGGATGGACAAAGGCCCAATAAAAAAAATTAGTTCTTGGAGCGAAAATGTTTTTTTGTCAAAAGTCGACGAAATCTGTTTTTTTTTTGTAAAAATAGTTTGAAAATATAAATTTATCAAATTGAAGCAGTAAAATTGTTGCACACTTTACATATTCAAGTACTTTATGAAATCAGATATAACATATATCCATTTGCCTTTTAGGGCAAAAGGTTGAAAGGTTGTTTCTATGGTAATTAAATGCCCTAGTGACAGCAGCGACGCTGTCGCCTCTCGTAATCATGACTTAAGCTTGAACCCTCTGGTTTTCGGTAAGCAGTGGCATGTTGAAAATGCAGAAGGAAATAAAATGCGTTTTTTTTTTTTTTTATCCGAACGTAAGAGAATTCAACCAAACAGATTTTTATCTACACGGGCTATACCCAAATATTTTATGAAATCAGATGTAACATATATCCATTTGCCTTTTAGGGCAAAAGGTTGAAAGGTTGTTTCTATGGTAATTAAATGCCCTAGTGACAGCAGCAATGCTGTCGCCTCTCGTAATCATGACTTAAGCTAGAACACTCTGGTTTTCGGTAAGCAGTGGCATATTGAAAAAACAGAAGGAAATAAAGTGAGTTGAGTTTTTTTGTTTATCCAAACGTAAGAGAATTCAACCAAACAGGTTTTTATCTACTCGGGCTATATCCACGAGTTCAAATTATTGAAAACAACTCAAACGCTTTTGCCTTGCAAAATAACTGTGTATTGACCGATTTATTGCCATTGGCAGATAAAAATACATGTTACTTTACAATTGTAACATGTCGGTTTGTGTCATTGTCTCAAATTCTGGTTGCGTATTGAAAAGGTGATGCAGACTCGTCATCTCCATCCGGTTGGGTATTGTCATAGATTCTAGACAAACGCATTCCATTAAGTATACCATATACAAAGATATTAGCCTTTATTGCTCTTGAAATAGCTTTTTCTTTTAGTATATGGGGAACTACATTTTCGACATAAACAACCCCCAGTAATTCTTGCCTGATCCCGACATGAGATGACCTATACATCCCAAAAACGCTGTCCACCAAAGGAACATCATAGCATTTACCGAGACAAATCTGAGTGTAGACTATATACAAATTTCGTCACATAAATCTATCACTGGAAGGAAAAAACACAGACGATCTAATTGAATCTTATTTATTTTACATCAATTGCGAAACAAGTTCTTTCAACTTATATTAATCACTCTCGATGGCTTCCTGAGTAGAAACCAGTACTAAGCCATATGGATTAAATACCTTGTTCAAGGATAAATAGCATGGCCCCAGCGAGGATCGAATACACGACGTCTCGATCTGGAATCCGACAATCTACCACTTGACCGCGCACTCCACTATTAAACCAGGGTATTTTCTCCCTTCTGTACCATTTGCATCATGCCATTCCACTGTAGTCGTCTTGATGGTAGCCATCAAGTAGCCAGACAGAGAATGTCAACGTTATACGTTGTATATTCTTGCATTAATAAGGGTAGTGTTATTTGAGAAGAGCTGCTTGGGTCGTTTTTAGGGTAATACAAAACAAAATGTATGATAATGGACCTTTGGAAACGGCCGAGCACGACACATGCGAAATATTGCAGTCTCTGTTTGATTGAGACTGTTCATGAGCGGTAGTGAAATATGCTGGCTACCGCTCACGCCCTCTAGCCCCGGGTTGAGCAGAACTCAATATTCATAAAATCAACAGTACACAATTTTAACCATCCCAAAGATGGCATGCATACGGCGGTGGACATGGAGTTATATGCTTCCCCATGTCGTACGGCGTATGGTCCCAGTATCTAATAAAATTAAATGCCCCGAAGAGCGAAATAAAAATAATGGAATTTAGTTGGGAGCAGCGGTTATGAAGCCTGCGTATCACAAGTAACAGCCAAAATACTAAATTAAAAAGCAGACAACATATCCTATAAGTGGTTAAACAATACCCAGAGCCTTTTATAGGCCGGAGTAGTGGAACCACCGAATCAAAAATTAAGTCAGAAAACAAAACCACCGATAACTAATTATAAGTATCGGGCTCAGCGATCTCCAAAGATCGAATGAATAACAGTACTGATTGCAAGCGCGGGGAGACGTTTTACTGCCGCCACACTGCACAAGCCACGCCACTGTGCTATAAAAAAAAAAGTATGCAAGTTGATCTTACCAACAGCTGCTATATTATCGAAAGTTGTCTGGACGGCTGACTCACACTGATGATTTAATAGCAGGTGTTACGGTCGCAACTATTCCCATACCATGGAATGTGTATTTACTATCTAACGTACCAGTATTGTGATTAACATTATCAGCTGAATATTGAATAAAGTTACTTGGAATGTAACCAGAAATATCAGTTCCCTGACTTCTTGCTGCACCTGTTTCAAACCGTTTAACTTCTTTATATAGTAAACTCCCGGAAATCCGTCCATCTCAAAAATCCGTCCATTTTATTTGGTCCCGAACGTTTCCCTATATAGTTCCTTTATTAAACCCCTTACAAATCCGGCCCCCTACTTTTCCGAATTCCGGGCCGACTTTTCCGGTCCCAATGACTAATTATTTACCTAATTCACCCCTATTAATTCGGCCACCAGATGATTTCAAAAGGTGTTGAAAAATTACCTTTCTCGATTACCGATGACAACTGCGAAAACATTTCACGGCATTAACGGACATAATTGCAGTGTAGCAGTCTGTAATCCACTGTTAATTGTACTATATATGTATTAAGTTGTATCCACTGTTCATTTTAATCTTTCCTTGTGTGTGAGGATTATTAACGTGCCAATATAGTTGTCGCATGTATTGTTCCGTAACGTTCACGTCGTGTAAGTATAACAGGACACCGTTACCACTTAAAGATGCTGACTGTTCACTACCGACTGTGTTGTGGAATTGCAACACTAACTCTTAATAAAGTATTCATTGTTTGATTCTTAATGTATTGAATACATGTACAACATATTTATTAAATTTATTGAACACGTAATGAAAATGTATTACACACTTCCAACCATGTATATATATATGTTCCAGAAAGTATATAGTCTAATTGTCTATGATGATATTATAGTTTCCCTTAAACAAAAGTCCCTCGAAAACCTCGGAAATCCGGTCGATTTTTTTCGGTCCCAAGGATTTCCGTGAGTTTACTGTATGAGTCTGCTAGTGGACAGCACAAGTCCAGTACAACACGCATCTGTATGCATCTGTATGCAGCTTGAAAGGCTTGTCATATTCTGCGTAGGTAAGAATTGGAGGATTGGTCAACTTCTCGATCAGTGTGTCGAATGTTGATTGTTGAGAATCCGTCCAAATAATGGAGTTTTTCTGGACTTCGCCTTCCTACCCTTTTCTTTCTTATTGTTAGTTGATTGTCCTACTAGAATTTTTTTTAACGGACTAGCAATCTTGGCGAAATCCTTTATAAATCGTCTATAATATCCTGTGAAACCAAGAAAAGATCATACTTCTTTTACTGTCTTTGGGAGGGGTCAAGTTTTCACTGCCTTTAGTATTTCTGGATCAGTTATTATTCCTTCTTCGGAGACGATATGACCGAGAATAACTCTCATTTGGACGCTTTCAGGTTCAGCTTGTGTTTCTGTAGTGTTTTGAACACAGCTTCCAACCCTTCGAGATGTTCTTCGAAGGAAGGTGCTGGAAATTATTAATATATCATCAAGATAAACCAAATGGCATTCTGTTAAATTCATAGAACCCAATGTTTCCTACCTGGAACGCAGTTTTTTGCTCGTCAGCTTTATCTAGCTCGATCTGCCAATATCCACTGCGGATGTCAAGTTTCGTAAAATACTTAGCTCCAGCCAGCAAAAAATCGTCAACTCACGGGATAGCATACGCTTCCTAGATAGTCCTGTTGTTCAACTTCCGGTAATCGACACAGAAGCGACTGGTTCCGTCCTTCTTCCTTACCACTGCCACATTTGAAGAATACGGACTACTGCTGTTCTAAATGCCCTCCGCTTTCTTCATCTCTTCAAGGTGTTCTCTAATTTAGTTATAACTAGCTGGAGCAATCCGTCTATGAGCATCTTTCAAGGGTTGTTCATTATGAAATTTATCTTATGTTTACAAGATCTAAATCCGTGATATCTGTTAAGAAAATACCTTTCAAATTTGAACGAAAGTCTAAGGTTTTCCTCTGTTGTTCTTTTGTTAGTAAGGATCCTTCTAAGTTTATTTCAGGTGGTAGTTTAGGATTCTTCTCCTTATTATCAGATACAATTTGACTCGCTACTGTATTTTCTCCTCTTTATCTGTCTTTCCTATTGGGTCAACTGTTTTCAAAACTTTAACTTCTTGTAACTCACAGAGATTGTCATTTCGTTTAAATGTAATATATTGGCGGTATTCGTTGAGTATTGGATACATTTCCTAAAGACAAACACCAATTTTACTGGAGGACCTTTCGTTGTTTTCTTTTACTGCGGACTCGATGTTCCTATCTTTCCGTACACATCCTGAAATTATTCTACTTTCCATCGGCTGAAGTCTAATATCTTTCTTATTAGTGGCTTTTACTTTACCAACAAACCCTCTTTGTACTGCAATAAAAACACGCTCACATTCGTTTGGAATTTCATAGTTATCGGTGTTATTCGCAGGACATATTCGTATACTGTTGGTTCCAATAACTAATGGAACGTCAGCATTATATTCCCAGGTTGAGACCACCAACACAGGTACTTCTATATCGTCGCCACGAAATGAATCATTGATATTGGCTTCAATGTAACCAATAAATACTGATAAAGGTGATCCTTTGGGTGCAACAAACACAATTAAGAGAATAAAGCAGGAGGCTCGGTTTTATTGAGTCTGTTCATGAGAAGTAATGATAGAAGCAGCACCTCCCACGCCCCGTAGCACCGGCTTAAGCGGTATTCTACTTCAAAGACACCTATATTGGGCTCGTTGGTCCCAAAGGACCAGTAAAAATAACACTACTGATTCGTAACACGGGGAGACTTTTTATAGCCGCCACACTGCACTAAACGAACGCTAGTGTGAATGCTAATAAATACTGATAAAGGTGATCCTTTGGGAGCAACAATTAAGGTTGTCAGTATTGCTACCATTGGCACTCTGTATATCCAAATCAAACTCGTCCATCGAATGAAGCTTCGGTTACGGATTCAATGTAGAATAAAATGCGTCCGAAACTGTAGTCACAATTGAACCACTGTCTATTAACGCACGGGTTGCAACTCCAAACGAAGGTACAACTGATTCATTGGCGTGACCTACACGCCTTTCAAATACATCTGACTTTGTTTTCTTTTCAGGGCGTCTTTGTTTATTTTCCCCAGCCAGCCCTTGCCTGGAGAACACATTTAGTTTGACGCGTTTCCTGTTTTGTGTTTTTGTTCATTTGCGCCTGTCTGACTTCTATCCTTTTGCTCAGATTTCTTATTTCTGTCTACCCAATTATTTTTCTTTGATGATTGCCAATTATTCCTCCTTGTGTGTTCCTTTTGCCTTTCTGTTTTCAATTGTTTCTTATCATTTTCCAGACTATCTATTTTCTTCAGAAGTAGATCAGGTTTACTATTATGAGATTCATCAGTTATTGGGGTATCTGCTTGGTGTTGAACTGACATTTTCATTTCGTATTTCTCCGATCTAACTTCTTGCAATAATTTTTGAAATACCTTTTTCCCTCACACGTTGTTCTTGTTGAATTCTTTAATATCTCACTACGCAGATATCTCCAAACCTTTGTTTGTATCATTTCATCTTTAGCTTCTACCTTAATGTGATTCTTTTCAATTGCCTTTTGTTTAATTTCTTCAAGTATTGACTGATTCCTCTTGTTTTTGTTTGACTGTATACAATTCTTGTAAGTTGCTACGACACCAAATATACCTTCAACCTTTTCTAGCATCTCATCTACACTAGCGGTTGTACCTAATGGTAGTAGTACTCGTTTGGCATAACCTATTATTGATTTGCTTATAGCCTGTGCGATGATATACTTCGGGACTGCTTTCTTTATATGATTTTTTTTTAAAAAACACATTTTCCTCCAACAAGATAAAGCATTTTACACCTTTTTACGGGTTGGGATTTTTTTCTGGTACATTATTGCAAATTAGACTGCAAAATGTTATAATATATTTATTTTTTTCCGTTCGTTTGATGCACTTTTAATCTTTTGACTAATACCTCAATGGATTACAGAAATCAGCGATTTTAGTAATTTTCACAAACATTTTGCCCTGAAATATAAATACTTGAGCCTTTATGTAATAACTGATACCACAAATAACTTGAATATGTATAGTGTGCAACATTTTATTAGTTTTTTTTCAAAAAACACATTTTTCGCCCCAAAACTAAGGCAATTCCAAGTATCATACGGTTCGGGACTTTTTTGTATTTCATTATTGAAGCTTTGTCTATCCTAAAATGTTACAATATCATGTGTTTATTCTATTGTATTAGATATTTTTTCTAGATTTTAACCCAATACCCTAATGGATTACAGAAATCAGCGATTTTAATCGTTTTTGCCATTTTTTTGGCCTTTAAGCAGATATGTTATATATGATACCATGACACACTTGAATATGTATGCTGTGCAACACTCTATTGCTTCAATGTGATCAGTTTTTGTTCAAACTATTTTCAAAAAATAATTGCAGATTTCGGCGATTTTTTACAAAAAAACACAATGGTTCCCCAAAATTAAGGTATTTCCAGGCATTATGCGGTTTGGAACTTTTTTTCTACTTAATAACTGGACCTTACCATGTCCTAAAACGTTACACAATTTCTTTTTATATTGTATTAGATATTTTTCTTGATTTTAACCCAATACTACTTATGAATTACAGAAATCAACGATTTTAGTCTCTTTTTTTAAACATTTGCCCTAAAATGTCAATATTTGATCAAATATGTATATATATGATGCCATTATATACTTGAATATGTATCCTTTTCCACATTGTATTGCTTCAATTTGATAAGTTTATGTTCAAAATATTTTCAAAAAAATAATTACAGATTTTGGCGATTATTGCTCCAAAATTAAGGCATTTTCAAGCATCATTCTAATTTTTAGTACAATACCCCAATGTATTACAGAAATCAGCGATTTTATTCAGATTTTTGAAAATTTTACCCCAAAATCTCAATACTTAAATATCCGATCCATCAATTATATGGAAAGACACGTGGAGATGGGTTCTGAGAAGGATTCCATCAATTCAAATTGGTTCTAATAAATTTCATTCTTTTTCTAAAAAATAATTTCAGATTTAGGCGATTTTTGTCTAAAACCGCAACGTTTTCCCCGAAATGAATTCTTTGTAAGCATCCTTCACGTGAGGACTTTTTTCTGGTTCTCAAGACACCTCGGCGGTTACGAATATGTTGAAACATTTTCTGTTGCAATTTGTCCTATGTAGACCACTTTTTATCGTATTTTCCTTGGCCTATAACCATTTGAAACTGTATAATTATGTCTTACAGATATACCCAGTAAGAATGGAGTATGTATATGTGTGCATGGTAGTATGTGGAATCATAGGGCTAATCATGCGTGCTGTTGATGAAGATGACAGATCTAAAGATGCACTCGTATTTGGATGTATACTCACGTTTGTGATCAGTCTTGCAGTATCTGGTATCAATGGATATGAAATGGAACACGTATTCAAATGCGCGTTAAAATGTGCAGGAGGATACGGAGGCGGATATGCAGCCGAATGGGTTCGACAGTTGATCCATTAACTACTAGTATAAACAAGTGTATCGCAGTAATTCAATATTGCACGGATATCGCCCGTGTACATTTAATAATAAACAATATATTACAACACAAATTACTATAATTCAATAATACGAGACAAGATTAAATATTATTTGAAATACGAATTGTCGCTGGCAATTTTTTATACACGAAACAATAGTTACTAAAACATCAGGACCAACGAGTGCAGCTGTATTTTCAATGTGTATTACGAACGATTTATATCGTACGGTTTTCCTTATCGAAATGCATTGGATCATATAAAATGTCTGGCCTGTATTGTGTAAATCATGAGGTTAAACTCATGTTACCAACTACAAAGACGTATGTTATACATGTACGCCATCAAATTATGGCATGTACGCCATCACATTATGGCAATAAATCTTATGTCCTTTCCAGTAACATCAAAAGTTGCATAAATGCTCAAATTGATGACAGAAATGTCATATCAATCAAAGAATCAGATTGTTTTACCAGTTAAATGTGGAATTCATCACGTGATATTAACTGATTATTGCTTATGTGATATTATATTGCTTATGTGATATTATATATCAATATGTGATACTATATTCCCACTTTAACAATGGACTACTCATTTTAAAGTAATCAGTATAAACCATGCAATTTATAACATCAGTCTGTTTTTTACACTCGAACGCCTGCTTTGTAAGGCGTATAAAGTCCATTCATATAATATGTGTGTAGAATGTCACCAACGTATTTTGACGTGATAAAATGATTCTGGATATTTCCTCATTAAGGTTCTAACGAAGAATTCATTTGGTGTATTTTTTTTCAAAATTAAATTCATCTCACCCATGTTAAATACAAAATACTGAGTCATGTCAAATGACTGATAAATGTACAAAAGAAACGGTAACATGATATCACTGGCTGGCTGTATACACATGTATCTTTCAAGAGGGCATAACAAGTCCATCAGGATATATATGTTTTAAACCGTGTATATACACAGTGTCTGAATGTTTAAAATGTTTCGATTTTATCATATGCACAATGTAATGTAAATAATTATTTTGTAATACAACTATATCTGTTCTGCTGTTGTTGTTTCATTTTGGTGTGGATATAGTTAGAAATAACAAGAATCCAGACGCTTGTCTCTTTAAAACACACCTTATGTATGTACATTTAAAACATGTGACATATTTAAAGCTGATCAAGTAGGTCAATGTCATCCATTGATGTCTAAATGCAATCAGTATCTTCATAACAAGTCCGAAAGGCTTCCATGGTTAGACAAGGTACAGTCCTAACGAGAAATTCCTATTCGAATCATGAAACGCTATCCACTGAAGAAAGGTGATATTTCTAAACTAGTTAAATATATCATAAATATGACTTGTGTTACGGTACGTAAAATGACAATTGTGATAGAAATTTCTCCCTGGTACCATATTATTTAGAAGATTTTATTTCTAAATTTTATAACTATATCATATGAACTAGTTAGAACCGTACGTCAAGAGACAATTATCAGACTGTTTCTAAGGTACCTTGTATTATGTATGTTCCTCATAATATATGCATATATGTTTCGTTAACTAAAAACAAATTCGTTTCATAAAGTTTTTATGGTTTGATCAATTTCTGAAAGTCCGAAAAATAAAGCAAACTGGAAACTAATGTTGGTATTATTATTTCGATTTATCAATTATTTGAGTGATTGATGGATCGATTGATCGATCGATCGATTTACTTGAAAGACAGTGACATCAGAAATAAAAAAGCACCAACAGGTTTTGCCAACTATATGAATGTACTTGAAATACGTATGTGACCCGAGTACGTGTTTAATGTTTCTTCTTAAAATGACCTGATCTTAACAGTTGAATTACTCGGATGCTATCTCGTGTAAATGTATATTTGCTGATTTTAATAATTATCCTCACTTTTATATAAAAAAGAAACGTATGGTGATATTGCTAACACCTCCGTGTCTCCGTCTGTCTGTACAGTCTATTATCGCATCTCCTCCTAAACCACTGAACGGAATGCAACCACATTTAGTGCAATACTTCCCCACATCATAACGGCGTGCAAAAGCAACATTACCTTTGGCTCCGTCGCAGGGGTCGAAAGGTCCAATACAATGAAAATTCAACTACACTTTTATTTTTAGATACATTTTACAGATAACTTAGTATACATACTCATCTATATAAGATATAACATATATGTTATATATAACATATCCAACGGTTATTTCAACCTCCGATGTGCACACGGGGGTAGGGCGGAGGTCATAGGGTAAATTCCTTTTTTTAATTATGTCTCAAATTGAACATTATGATGATAGGATTATAGGATGCATTTTCGCCATTTTTCACGGAGTCTTTGACCAACCCACAAAACACACTAATAATAGCAAAGGCCCAACATACTGAAAACAGAAATGTGATGTGAGCAAGAAAGTTTTTTTTTTTAATATATACATGTACATTTCTAAGTGTGAGGTTTGGTGCACCCTAGAAGCAGTTTAAACCCCCCAGTGACCTACTTTGCCACTGACCGTTCCAAGGCTGTAGCCCTTTTGTCAACCCTTTTGTGTTTGTGATGTCGTTTGCATTTATTATTACTTTTGCCTTCTTGTTTGTCTGTTTGCGTGTTTGTTCCTGTGTTTTGTGGTTGACTGTCCTCCTTGAATGCTACTTTCCCTGTCCGATATTTTTATATTTCTTTCTAGTAATATCATATTACCACACATAGCATTTTAAACAGGCAGTTGTTACGGATGCAAAATAGTGTCAAGAAGAACTGAATCAGGCAAACGCTCGTATAAACCTGTCATGGCATTTTTTTACAGGTTAACTATGTAGTAAACACGCCCTCTGAATGTTCAATCTTTTTTAATGTTTGATAGAGTGGTCAATCAGAGAATGTTGTACACAATTTCTCAAGACTTATGCAGAATAAAATATAAACAATGCCGCAGCAATTCGGAGAAATGAATTTCGTAAATATGTTACTCGTGTAGCGTATGTGATGTACTAAATACATGTATGTGTAATTAATCAAGTATTGCAACAATTGATCGCGATGATTCAAACGTCAGGGTTCGACACCAACAGTGTCCCAGGATCCCAGATTTGCAGGTGGGATCCCTGCTGCTAGAAGCTGGGGATTCCACTGGGAACCCTGATTTTGCCGTCAGGTTCTTATTAAGAACATACTTTATCAATTATTTAATCGAAAATCCCCAAAAAATCGAGCACACAAATTGTCCGAAAAAGAAATTCAGTTCGCCTTTCATTCTTTCTCTATTATCGAAGATCCCTAATATTAATCGCAATCTCGATAGGCGCTTATTAGGCCAGACTAAAATGCTCTTTGTTTTAAATGGGATCACGAATGTTGACGTGGGCACCCACATGTACAAAGTAGGGATTCTAGTCGGATCCAGGGCAAAAAATGTTAGTTTCGAACCCTGAACTCAGGGGCGTAGCTACATGTACATAAGAATAAGCAGCTGCGTACACACTGCACAAATACAATAAAAACAAGAGTTCGGTAAAACAGATGAATACAGGTATACATGTGGAATAAATCGAAAGAAACATGTAGGACCTGACCAGAAAAAAATACATTTGAAGAAGTTTAAAGATCCGTGACTCTGCCAAATAATATTCAACCGTACTGTCCGATTCTGTGAGTTCCAGAACAACTGCTTGCTAAAATTCGGAAATATTTTACGGCTGCAATTGTGTTGCTTATGAGGGTCTTTTGACACAAAAAATACACAAAGTTTACAGAATAATAACTAATAGGAGTCTAGGTAATCCGAGCCTTCTCTGATCCTAAAAGCCTTTTTTTCAGTTCATTTTTGTGCGGCTTTATACACAGCCAGATGAACTATCAAAAATCGTTAAAAGGGCTGGTAAGGTCAGAGAAGACTAGATTAGGAGTCTAGGATGCAAGTAGATGTATCGTTTGGTGCGCTTGTTTCAGCCAAAGGATTTTAGCATTAACGTGAGCAATATAATTGATAATACATACATACATTATATATTATTAGAACTGGCATTCTTATTGGTTAGATAATTCAATAAATTATAATAAAAATACAAGTCGGTGGAGAAACAAATGTTTAAAGCCAAAATACCTTTTTGGTTGTGCTTTTCCCATGTAAATTCATCAAATTCCTTGTTGCTGGACAGCAGCAAATTAAGAAACCTCAAATTACTTCAGTTAGCCTCCATATATTTATCCAACACAATGAACCCATTTTGGATATAAATTCTACAAACAAACAAACAGGACCCGTTTATATGTCTATCTACAGTCCCTGAAACAAACAAAAAACAACAACGTTCGATCTAAACGTTTATCTCAATCGATTTCGAAAAGGTATTTTTATTTACCACTAAAACTGTTTGTTTCGCTGATATACATCTTATTTAGGTAGGCCTACTAGTTAACTTTAGTCTAGTTAAACTTCCAAAACACATTTTGCTGTAACAAGCGCCCTGAACAAATGTTTGTGAATACAACAAATTGTTCGCGAAAACTGGTGACACTATTTCGGGAATGCGTTGCATGTAGAGTTACTGTGTCAGGTGTAGTTAGGAAAGATAACGCAATACTAACTGCTATAAAAGTGATAAAAATGTATCCATGTGAAATAGCATGTGAAATAACAGTCTGACTTGTTGACGGCTACGTTCTATTCCATCGTCGACGTTTTTTCTGCACGCGCCGTTATGATCACGTCAAAATCTAACTTGATGAAGTCAAACTTGGCATTTTAGATGATAAGGAGCGTACAGCTATGAATAGCAGAGTGGGTGGGGGCATCATAATACCCATAAATACGCGACCGTGAAGAACTCAAAAGCAATAAAGTCATTGACGTACGACGGGGGGAAATGTGGGAGTGAGAGGGGAAGTGGAGGGGAGGGAGTGGGGTTGCAGCTGAACATTTATCTTCAATAACTCGTTCGTAGATCGTAGATCTAGATCCATTATATTTTTGTTACGCTTTATCATAAACATTTTAGGAAATAATAAGATTTTGGGTGGGTAGGTGTTTCTGTATTGGGGTGTTTGGGTGGTAGGAGGGCCGCATGGTACACACAACTTTATTAAAGCTACTTCTTATTAAAAAAACGGGTCAGGACATTATTGGGTAATGGGATCAGGAATGCTGAAATTTGATTACAAAAAGATTCTATTTGGTCTAGGTTGTTTTCGGTCACGTTCACCCAAGGGGAGAGGGGTTTCCCCACGGTTCAAAATTTACGCCATGATCATATCGAATATTTGGGATTAGGGGGTGTTTATTTTAAAAATAAAAAAGGGCTAGTGTCAACGATCATTGTGGACCCTAAAATGTACGCCCCCAATATGATATCCTTGATACGACCTTGGGAGACATCCCCTCTCCCCAAAATGTACGCTCCCAATCTGATATCCTTGATACGACCCTGGGAGACATACCCTCTCCCCAAAATGTACGCCCCCAATCTGATATATTTGATACGACCCTGGGAGACCTCCCCTCTCCCACCCAATCGGATATCCTGGATACCACCCTGGGATACCTCCACTCTTACATACAATCTGATCCCTCACTCCACCCTCTCCCCCAATTTTTTTTTTGTTGTTTTTCTTTCATATGTTTAAATATACAATATAATCAACAGTTAGTACTATGCAAAACAATTTGTTCGGAAATAGTCTAACAATTAATAATTATGCAACCTGATATCAGGTGCGTAGCCTGTTTTCAACATACTCCTAATACGAGGTGCGCTCCGAATTGGGGCGATTTGGGAGTACGTGTCCCCCTTCCACAAGGTGTTTTTTTTGGAGTTCTTCCCAACGTTTATTTTCATTTTTGGACCAAAATGTTGCTCGTATAAGCAACATTTGTCAGGAATAAAGACAATTATGCTCACAGAAAGAAAGAACAAAAAAATAAATAAATAATAAAATGGTAATTTTCCACCCTCAAACACTTCCCCACTCTCATATTTTTTTCATTTTCAACTTTTTAGGATGTTTTTTTTCTAAAGTGACTCCCGGGAGTAAAGGACTATGCCACGCTATGTCCCTGGAACTTACATGTAGAAAACTAATGACACATCGCGAGATTTAAAGAATCAAGACTACTGTGTGACACTTTACACGACCATAATAATGTTATAATTTACAAATATTGAGAATCATATGATTATCATATGAACTAAATTGCATATGATATTCATATGATAATTGTTCCATATGATTTTCATATGATAATTTTCATATCATTTTTATTTTCCTATTATTCTCATATGATTTTCTTATGAATTTCATATGAATATCCTTTCTATGTGGCAAGTTTGCCTATGTAGTGCGGGTGTTGCACCGTATGACCAGACTCAAAAGCCGAGTCTGCTACTTGTATCTCTTGTTTGTGGTTGTTGCTTCAAAGGGATTCCCATTTCAGTATTTATTGACATTCACATTATCGTTATTTAGTGCAGTGTGGCGGCCGTAAAGAATTGCTCCAACTACAAATATGTAGTGTATTACTTACTGGTTCATTGCGATCATCAAGCCCAGTCTTTGATGTTTTCACTTTTATCTTGTGCTATGACCGGACGAGCTCGTGCGACTCCATGACTGCACATTCTGAAACCCAGAAAGGGATGGATGGTGCATGAACGTTTGTCCCTCGGGTTTTCTGGTTGTACCCTGGATTGGTTTTCTCTTGGGATTCAACTGCTTTGGTTGTTAAGTTTCTAATTATATATGTTTTTATAGATCGTTACAATAACATATACGTGTATCGTTTCCTAATTTCTCTGGATGTGGACTTTTTTGTCAGAGATTGCTTTTTGATAGGATGTACTTTTATTTGCACAGTCTTGTCAATTTGAGCACTGAAGACAGTATAATAGCAAGGTTGTTCACACTTAAAATCAATTTAAACTCATTGGTGGGCCATATTGCCCACTGACCGTTCAAAGTCGGTTTTCATTACTATTTCTGTTGTGTATTGTCTTTTTCATGGTATAGTTAATTTGCACTTTGTGGTACAGTGCGGATCTATGTTGCCTTTGTGTTTGGGTGCTGTGATTTTTATAGAACCATTGTTCTCATTCTTTTAAAGTAGAATATCGCTTAAGCCGTTGAAAGGAAGCGTGAGAGAGAGGTGTTTCACTTTACATTACCTTTCATGAACAGATTTAATAAAACCAAGTCTGCTTCTTTTATCTCTTGTTTGTGTTTGTTGCTTCCAAAGGATCCCTTTTTCAGTATTTATAGACATTCACACTAGCGAATATCCTTTCATAAGAGTTTCATATGTGGCAAGTCTGCCTCTGTAGGAGGAGTGGGGGTGTTGCATCGTATAGTTTCCTCTCATGACCAGACTAAAAAACCGATTCTGCTATCTGTATCTCTTGTTTGTGGTTGTTGCTTCCAAGGGATCCACTTTTCAGTATTTATTGATTTTCACGATAGCGTTTGTTGAGAGCTGTGTGGATCATCCTGTGTGGCTTCAACAAAGTATATCGCTTAAGCCGGTGCTAGGAGGAATGAGAGGTGTTCAACACTACGTTACCTCAGATGAACAGACTCAATAAAACCGAGTCTGCTACTTGTATCTGTTGTTTGTGTGTGTTGCTTCCAATGGATCCCCTTGTCAGTATTTATTAGGATCTGGACATCCGAATTTAAAGTTGTAACTCATGTGTTGTAAATCGTTACTCTCAGAACAAAGACGTGAATCCGCTTAATAGATTAGACCTACTGTAGGGCTACTAAAATGGCCATGTATTGTGCTTTAAGGTACCATTTTCCGGAATTAATTGTACCGGAATCGAAAGTCAAGTATGACATATTTCATTAAAAAAGAGTATGATAATGGACCTTTAGAAACGGTCGAACACGACACATACGAAATATTGCAGTCTCGGTTTGATTGAAACTGTGCATGAGCAGTAGTGAAATATACTAGCTACCGCTCACGCTCTCTAGCCCCGGGTTGAGCAGAACTCAATATTCATAAAAATCAACAGTACAGAATTTTAAACATCCCGACGATGGCAAGCATATGGCGATGGATATAGCGATATTTGTATCTTTATGTCATCCCCTATATCCAGCGGCGTACGGTACCAGGATCTAATAAAATTGTATGCCCCGAAGAGCGAAATAAACAAAAAGGAATTTAGTTGGGATCAGCGTTTAAGACGCCTGCATATCACAAGTAACAGTCAAAATACTAAATTAAAAAGCATAACCTATGAGTGGTTAAACAATACGCAGAGCCTTTTATCGGCCGGAGTAGTGGAACCACCGAATATAAAATTAAGTAAAAAAACAAAAGAAATTGAAAATGTACCACCTATCACACGAATTGAAATCTGAAATTCATTTCAAACCTTAATAAATCTGTATCCGTTTGACCGATCTTTGATATGAAGACATTTGTAAGTTTTTTTATAATTCCTTTCTGTAATGTATTTTTGACGCAATTATGTTCGGTTAAGTTAATAAAGTTTATCGGAACTTAAATATACACCAACAAATAGTGTCAGTGTCCAGAAAAAAACATCTTCCAGGACCTTTGTCACAAACATCCATTAAGTGGTTCCAAATTGAAAGATTTCACATACAAGGTAATTTTATATACTTTTCAAACTACAACGAAATGATCTTCATTAAAATTTTCATAAAGGGAAGCAGTATTACAATTTCAAACTGTTAGTCTCTTTTTCAATATTTCGGCCCCTTGGCCTTTTTTAAGAAAATTGTTTTTCACTTATTGTCATAAAATAATATCGAGTACAGCGTATTGGTCTTAAATAGCTTTTGTAAGCACTTGGCGACATCTGTCAGTCACATGCCAAACCATTGTTCAGTTGAAACAAATTCACCAGTTGCATGATATATTCATGTAGCTCGTTAAAGCTTGCCATTTTATAGCGACGCTAGAGGGCGTACGGCAGGGCCGTTCAATACGTTTATATGTGCGTTAATGCATGTAAAATAATAGGTATTTTACAATCTATCTCTCTAAAAGGCAAAAGTGTGTAAGGATCCTTTTGTGTAGATTTTAATATTACGCATTTAGCCACGTGTATCACGGAATGAACGTGGGAAATAATGTTTTGGGCAGAACGTTGGTTATAAAATGCATTGTTCTTCGGTCATGGCCGGGATTGATTGAAAGTTGCTTTGTTTGAGCAGAAGATGGAAACGTCGAAATTCACCAGCAAAATGTGGTCAGTATTTAATTTATGAAATGTTATCGTACATTTGTATTCAGTGGGCGTCGCCATCATGTTTGGTGATGTTACTGCATCCGGTTGACTTTTATGTTTTTCGAACATTAACTTGATACACTAGCAGATGATTCAGAAGTTAACTTTATTAGATATAATTATTTTAGTCAATCATTAATTGAACGATATCAAAGTGATAACGTTGTATAGTAGGGGCATTAGTTAACATTGATAGAACATACATGTGTATATGCATATGTGCATAGCTCATTAATTTTAATACAATATTAAATTGATAACGTTGTATATTAGGTGCATTGGTTAACAGTGGTTTAAAGGTGAGGTGCTATACTTGTATATATGTCGATGAGTATACATGGTATTGTAGAATACGTATGCATTGCTACACATTATAATTAGAGCGTGGCTCACATGTATTTACTAGATAACGATTTGTGTGTGTACTGATAATTGTACAAGAGTGTTGTGTTAATGAACCGACATCTAAAATTATGTATTATTACAGCCTAAACCTTCCGGAGAGGAGATAAGCCTCCCGGAGTGGAGCTAAGCCTTTATGGTGTGTAGGCCCTCTAGGTGATTCGACACATGAATCAACACATAACGTAACGATTGGGGGAGACGGTCCCCGTACCTTGACAACATGACCCGGTTATAGAATCAACAACCTTTGGGACACGAGGTGGGGCCCGTTATCAGTCCTCACTACAGGAACATCTTTCACAACTTCAATCATATCTATCGCGTCATCAACACTTACAGAAGGCATTTGATGACAATCACCCATTGGATTCGCCCATCATCCTCTTCATGAGTTCTCGAGCATCACATTTATCACGCTAGACCATATTGTGCACATCAACATTGTTATAACCTTAACAACACTTTAGTGTCATATATATTCAGTCGACACATTCAGTATTTGTGATATACTTAGAACGTCTTAAACGTTCATGAAAACAGTATTTTCATATTTCATCTGTGTATTCGATTGTTATTCTTGATAATTGTATAATATTTAGGCCAAAAAAAAAATAGGTGTGTTTCCTATTGCATGCTCTAAACAAATAGGGTAGGTAGGTCGGTAGGCATTTTCTTTTTCTTTTTTTTCTTTTTTTTTGTGGGAGGGACAAGATATTGTGAGATTATACATGTATGTATCTCATAAACCCCATACAAGTTGATGATACAACTGAAAGTTTCTCTGTGATGTCAGTTTACCTCGATATATTACCTCGATATATTGCAATTAATCATTGTTCAGAACAAATTTAAATATATACACATATAAAAAAAAAAAATCATAAAAAGCTTTAGGGTCGGCCCCTTAAAAATAGGGTCGATCGGGCCACCGGAAACACAGGTATTTTTTTTGGCTTAACATATTTTAAAAGTTGCATTGAACTGATGTAAATGCATTCACCGTCTTTGATTCTTTCCTGGGTTAACCCAATCACTAGGATCATCAACAAAATGAAGACATATGTTATTTGTATTATTTTGTAGAACTACCTTGGGGTATTATTTGCCCATTATTTAAATGGGTAATTTTAAAGCATATTTACCTCGAGCGTAAATGTTCATAGATACTTATCTTAGATGAATTATATTGTAGCTGATTCATGTTAGTGAGTCAAAAGCAAGTTAATTGACTAAGCATTAAGGAAGAGTATGAGAGTGGACCCAAACGGCCGAACACGACACATACGACATATTGCAGTCTCGGTTTGATTGAGACTGTTCATGAACGGTAGTGAAATATGCTAACTACCGCACATTCCCTCTAGCGCCGGGTTGAGCAAAACTCAATACACTTGGATTTTTGTAATTTAGATTTTATTGGTAAAATTTCGTATCGACCCTTAGACAGGGCCAAACTTATAAACATTACATTAATGCATGATAAGTCAGTATTCAGTTTTTCCTCGATTTAACCGGGGAAGGTATGGAGCGTGATTGTCACCTGATATCATGTCATTGAGAAGGACGGTGAATATTTAACCCTGATATTTAACCCTGATATTTAACCCTGAGGGAATTCTGGAAAGCTGGCACACACAATATTACTGAGCAGACCGACGGGTTGGTCGTTGGAACCAGCAACACACGGCAGCTGGTTGAGTTAGTTTTTGTAAGTTGTTGAGTGTTCAAGTGTAGATTCAGGTATTCACTTTTACCAGTAAATTATTATGTTTTCTATAGATTGTTCTGTAGGGTTTTCTGGTGAGTGGTAGCAAATTAATGATTTAATTTGTTGTATTGTATACCATAGGTATTTAAACGACAGAGAGAGTTTAACGGTTGGTTAAATGCAACTATAATCGTAAATACAGGAGCATTCTATATGGTTGTCGTTACTTCAATATTGTGAATAAAGTGTTGATAGATTAGTCGATGTATATTTGTATATGTTGAGGATTGATTTATTTTATGTTAATCTTGTAACGATAGGCTAACAGGAGACATGTTGTAATGTGATTTTGCTAATAATTTGTAGTAAAGTTTATGTTATGCCTGTCCGAGGCTACGCTGTTATATATCCTAATATGGCGCGTTACTAAGTTTACACGAATAAGGACATATTGGCGTGGATGCATGTAAATTGATTGTGTATCATTTAATTCATATGTTCATTGATTCATGTACGATTCTTAGTTTAACAGTTATTGTGATTTGTTGTAATTTTAGGACTAGAAGTGTCTATTGCACAAATAGCATGATAACATTTCGTGTAAGAAAACATGTATAATGGTAGATATTGGATCATTAAAGGATTCAATAACATCTGCCTGGGCATCTGGTGAACGATTTAACATGAACTCTTTTTCATAGAAATATAAAAACAACTCTGCAACAAGGGGTTCACAGCTCGTACTCATAGCGTCTAACCCTTTTATGGTTGTGATGAGTAAGAACCTTGTTGCAGAGTTGTTTTTATATTGCTATAAAAATGAAATCGTTCACCAGATGCCCAGGCAGATGTTATTGTAGCCTTTAATGACACCTCCCGGTATCTTGATGACATATTGAACATTGACAACCCTTTCGTTTCTACTATGGTTATTAATTTATATCATAAAGAACTTCAACTTAACAAAGCTAATATTTCTTATACTAATGTTTCTTTTCTCGATTTACATCTCTCCATTGAAAATGGTGAAATAGTTAGCAAAATATATTAGAAGAGAGATAATTTTAATTTTGATATTTTTAATTATTAATTTTTAATTATTTTTAATTATGTGCCCAACTTATTTTTTCTTCTAGAGCTTGTACTCGAGTTGAGGACTTTCATATTCGTAATCTTTGTATAATTAACCAGGGCTACCGTTGCCATAAACTTCGTAAAACCTTTGCAAAATGTTATTATCGTAACCCTGATCTTCTTTCCAAATATAAAAGTAATTTAAGAACTTGTTAAAGGGTGTATCAAAAGAAGTTATGACCCTATCATTTTGAAACGCACTGCATGCTTGGCGGTGGACCGCTGTACAGTTCGCCAATATGCTTTCCTCTTTAATTGTGCGATGACCGGACAGGCTGCGGGCCCTATGATGACGTTTACCTAATCTGCATTCTTGTCTTGTCCTCAATGGTGTGTTCTCTTGCTTCTGCCAAGTCATTGAGTAACTTCTTTGTGGCTCTCTCGGCTATTGTTTTTTTCTTATTTATATATATACACTAGCATCTTTGTGTTTTACTTATATTGCCTATTAATGCTACCTTGTTGGTCAGAGGATAGTTCATGGCGGGAATTTCTTTATTTACAACTGTCCCGTTTTATTGGGATTACAGTAGGTTAAGTGTGAGGTGTTTGTGGTTGATTGTCGTGCTTGAGTGCTACATTTTCAGTTCGATTTTTATATCTACGTTGACAATATGGCTACCGCCTTGAAACGGCCAGTGGTAAAAAAAGGCCGCTCGCTGTTTAAGCCAGGTACTAGGATGTACCAAAACCTCACTCTTATCCTATTGTCTAATAAAACGGGAGAGTAAATGTAAAGATATCCCCGACATGTTATATTCTCTAACAAAGAAGGCAGCATTAATAGGCAATATAACACAACCGATTACATATATATTAATATTAAAAGAATAGACAGCCAAAAAGCAAGAACTCGATGAATGCAATATTTATCGTGTTCGACGATTTCCAAATTACTCCTTTCATACTTTTTTATCATATCACAGTAGCGTTGCCGGTGCAGATTGGCGGCGGTAAAACCCCGTGCTGTTAATCAGATCTGTTATTCATTCCGATCTTTTGAGATCGCTGAGCTCGATATTTACAGATATCGGTGGTACATTCTCAAATACATTTGGTTTCTTACTTGAAATTTGTATGGGTGGTTCCACTACTCCAGCCTTGAAAGTGGAGCGCTGTGGTCTAGTACTAGAGCGTTGGACCCCTGATCCAAAAGTCGTGGGTTCGATTCCCGTCATTGCCATATGCGTTGTGTCCCTGAGCAAGACAATTTATCTGCATTGCTTAGTACTGGTTCTACCCAGGAAGACATCGAGAGTGATTCAAATAAGTTCATAGAGCTTTCGTTACAATCGGTGTAAAATAAATAAGTTTAAACTGAAGGTTCTGGGTATTGTTTAATCACCCTTATGATATGTTGCCTGCTTTTTAATTTATTATTTTGACTGTTACCAGTGATAAGCAGGCTTCGTATTCTCCGCTCTCAGCTGAATTCCATTTTGCTTATTTCGCCTATTGTTTTCTCGTTATGGGCCACACGTTTTTTTAGAAACTGGAACCATACAAAGCTGGACATGGAATGGTGTGAAAACACCTCATTGAAGGTTCAATGTTTACCGTCATATGCATACCATCTTCGGGACGACTCAAATTTATGTACTATTTTGCTCAACCCGGGCCTAGAGGGCGTGAACGGTAGCAAGCACTTTTCACTACCGTTCATGAACAGTGTCAATCAAACTGAGACTGCAATATGTTTTGTATTTATCGTGTTCGATGATTTCCAAATTTATCCTTTCATACTTTGTTTTTGGCAGAAGCTAGAGCAACAAGAGATCAAATCGTTAAGGGTACGACAGGTCACAATTTAAGACAAACATTAAACGCTACCGTCCTTTGAGGATTTTAGTAGACATTATCATACACTCTGTCCGGTCATCGCACAATCAAAGAGGAACGCATAGTGGCGAACTGTAAATGGGTCAATAAAAAATATGCAGTGCGTTGCAACATGAACAACAAACACAGACAAGAGGAAAAAGAAGCAAACTCAGTTTTATTTTGTAAAATTGTATTTCTTCCTCATATTGCTGTTTTATGTTCTCAATGTATTGTATGTTTATTGCGTAGTGTTTTAAATATCGAATTGCATTGTATTTGTTGAATTGTATTAGTTGATCTCCTTTAGGTTTTTATTAATGTTTAGATAAAATGGAAATCATCTGCAATTTCAGTTGTGTTTTCACGGAACTGTTATAAAACATGTTCCAGATGTACTTTCACATCTTTTTGTGTAATCATCCCAAACAGAGTCAGCAACACATGGCCTCTTATCGAAGAGTAGGCCATTGGCGCAGGTGGCGTATACGTAACATGATATGCACGACTGGTAATCGCCGTCAGTGCGGTCACTACACGATGTGATGCACCTTGCGTTCGCTCCTTCTCCTGTAAAACACAAGCATGAATATTTGTAGAACAAACGTCCGAGATTATTAAACACATTTTATAATAGGAAATGATAAAGCGCAACAGACTGATAAATCTTCTGCAAATCGTATGTTTGAAGTTTTGATGGTTACCAGTGAGAGTAACAAGCATTGACTTACAGATTGTTTTTACAATACTGAATATAGTCACGATGATATTTAGTCCATAAGTGTGAGGTGTCTGCTTATGTCTTCAATTAATCGCAACATTGATTGCACAATAAGTAAGGTATTGTATTTACCATTAAAATGCCTGTTTTAATGATACATTATTAATTTATTTATGTACAATATAAATTGCGTCTGCAAAGTCCAAAAACGAATAGGGTTAAGCTTAAGCAAAAACAAGAACCCCCAAACTAAGCATCAATTATCCGACTGGATCGTTAATATAATGCTACAATCAGTCAATTCAGTTTTTTTATTATAATCTAAATATACCTAACCTTTTGGCGTACTTGATGGCTGATATTTTTGCGTACTTGTCAGCGCAATTGTCGGCATACTTGTCGACATCTTTGCAAACGTAATTGGCGTAGCTGTTGAAGTATTTAACGGCATAGTTGTTGGTGTAATTAATGATATAGTGTTTCTTAAATGAATCGACGTGGTTTGCATAGATGTCAGTGCAGATTTTGACGGCGTTATATCTGGTGAAAAAGTTGACGTAGTTGTTGACGTACCTGTAAGCACAGTTGTTGAAGTAACTGTCGGTTTACTTATTTCTATAATAGTTGGTGAAGTCGTTGGTAGAGTATTCAGCGTAGTTTTTGGAATAGCTGACAGCAGAGATATTGGCGTAGTATTGGGTGTAATGGTCGGTAAAGTTTTTGGCGTAAGTGTGCGTGACGTAGTCAACGCAGTTGATGGCATAGTTGTTGATGAAATAATTGGTGTAATTTGTGGTGAAGTAGCTGGCGTAGTTCTTACCGTATGTGTTGGCGTAGTAAATAATGTAATGGTTGGTGAAGTAGTTGATAGCAGTTTTGTTAGAGTATGTATCGGTCTAGTTGTTGGTGCAATGTCTGGCGTAGCTGGAGGCATAGTGGCTGACGTAGTAGTTAGTATAGTGGTCTGTGAGTTAGTCGGCATATATGTTGGAGTTGATGATGGAGTAATGGTTGGCATAGTTGTTGGTACATTCTTTAGCGTGGTTATTAGTGTACTTGTGTGTTTAACAATTGTCGTAGTGGTAGGTGAAATCGTCAGCATACTTGGCGACGCAGTTCTCAGTGTATCAGTTGTTTTAGAACTGGGTGTCCTGGTTGGTGGTGTGGAAGTTAGATTAGTGGTTGGTAAGGTGGTTGGTATACTAGGTGTTATAGTTGGCATATTGGTTGGTTTAGAACTTGGTGTAGTGGTTGTTGTAGTTGTTGGTGTAGTGGTTGGTATAATGGTCGATTTTGAACTTGCTGTAGTGGGTGGTCTTATGGTTGGTGTAGTGGTCGGTTTAGCAGTTTGTGTAATTGTTGTCGAAATTGTTCGCGTAGTTGCTTGTTTAATGGTTGGCATACTTGTCTGCATTTTAGTTGAAGTAGGTGTCGGCGTAGTTGTATCTGTATATAAAAATGTGTATTCACTATAGCAAGTATATACATGTATATATATATATATATACGTAGACAGACAGACAGACAGACAGACAGGCTCGGGATACGTTAAGCCAAATTAATGACGTACCGCAAATGAAATATGTTTTAATGCTGTACATGTTCCATAAAAAGTGAATCTCGTTAAAGAACAATGAAATCTTTTAGGAATGACCATGAATCTTATAGTTCAATTAACGTACTCTTGTAATGGATTTGAATAAATAAAACGTGTGTCCATTCAACCGAATGCTGTGCTAAGGATGTATATGCTATTTTTAACAATATTGTACATATTCAACATATGTCAATACGATTAAAGAAAATGACTTTTGTATTGTTTGCAGCAATAATTATTCACCATTATGAAGTGTAGATGTTCCTGTAAGTATACAATTTTACACTTAACATTTTACGTGGTTGTTCATCATGAACCTACTTTACTTTTTTTTACTCTCCATCCAAAGTACAGTATCTGTAAATCCAACATACATAAACCGTACCAACAAGTACATTATCTGTAAATCCACCATTCATTATCTTTAAATACATCGTACAGTATCACTAAACCAAACGTGCATTATCAATAAAGCGAATATTCTAGATTTCTCAATCAGAAGTACGCTATAAACATCTGTAAGCATTGATTGTTGCTCATTTCAAACTTCATGATCTCTAAAACCAACGTACAATATCTCTTAATCCAACAAACATGATCTTTAAATAAAACATACTTTATCTTTCAATCTGACGTAAATTATATATCGGTTTAAAATACACTATCTCTAAATCCAACGTACATTATCTTTCAGCCCAAAGTTCGTTGTCTCTCTGTCTATCATCTCTTAATCGGAATTACATTATACGAGTATATATATATGTGAATATGTGAGAAATTATCGACACAACTCAATTTGCTCAATAATTCGAAAAATGATATTTATGGAAGTTACTTAGATAATGTTATACGAACGTGTGGCCTGTTTGTGTTTTTCAAACATTTTGATTAACATCTACTGAAAAATGGATTTCTTGAAATCAACGACAACAATAGAGAAAAATAGCATTATCGGTTGTAATGAGTGTTCGTGAGAGGTAATACAAGGTGCAACACTTTCCACATCCACAAGAACCAGTTTAAGCAGTATTCTACTTTACAATGGTTGGACTTGAAAATCCCAAAGGACAGATAAAGCATACATATATATCGATGTGAAAGCATACGTACCAAAACAGTAATCAACGCCGATGCTTCTAGTAGGTCCAAGATTGTACAGGTAAATGTCCTTACATTTTTTAATTCTTATTTTGTACTTCACGAAACAGTTGTTGTGCACATATACCTGGCATGCCTGTCTACTGACTATACCATCGTTGTCATTTGGAAGGGTTCCTAATTGTTGGAAAATAGCAATATGTATAATTACGTTCTCCTTTTAATTCCTTTAAAAATACAAATAAAACCATGCAATGTTGGACATTTGAAAAAGAAATGGATTACAAAAAGAAGACCAGATGAGATGGGCAGCGGTCATCATTCTAACCCTAACCCTAGCACGCTATTATTGCAGACAACACATTTTGTGTCATTGTTATTTGATTAAGGTATTCGCAATCAACGGAATATGCAGATTTGAGTTTATATCCACTCAATGAATGACATTTTAAGACAGATGTGTGTTTGAATGGCGTTTTACGTCGTCTTAGCACATGTTAGGCCATTTATTACGGTCGATTGTTTTGTAGTAGAGGCTGACCATCCCATATATAGATATAAAAATCGAATAGGAAAATTAGCATTCAATGACGACAGTTAACTACAAACACACTCAGAAACAAAGAACAATTTTAAAGATGAATAAAAGGCAAAATAAGACATCACAAACACAAAAAGGGTTGACAATAGGACTACCGCCCTGGAACGGTCAGTGGCAAAAAAAGCCGCTGGGTTTTTTAAACCAGGTTCTAGGGTCACCAAACCTCACACATACTCTACTGTCATCCCAATAAAACGGGACAGTATAAATAAAGAAATCCCCGCCTATGCTCTAACCAACAAGGCAGCATTAATAGGCAATATAAGTAAAACGCAAAGATGCTCGTGTATATATATAAACCAAAAAGAAAATAGCCTGGACAGTCGCAAAGAAGGTACTCAATGACTTGGCAGAAGTCAGATCAACAAGAGAATAAACCATTGAGGGTACGACAAGACAAAATTACAGACACAAATCAAACGTCACCATCCCTTTGGGCTTGAATGCTGCTTTCCCTGTCCGATAATTGTATCTTTCTTTAGGTATCATCATAGGGTATACAGCCTGTCCGGTCATCGCACAATTAAAGAGGAAAGCATAGTGGCGAACTGTAAATGGGTTCACTACCAAGCATGCAGTGCAGTCATAACCTCTTTTGATAAACAAGTTTAACAAACCAATTTCCCGCCTATCACGCTTCATAACGTGTGACAACGGTGAAAAATGTGTATAACCGATACATCCATTTTAGAAGATGTTTAAATGTCTATACGCGAATTAAGTAAACCTATGAGTTTAAATGTCAATAAAGTGCATATGTCTGAACAAACACTGTATTTTGATTGTAAAGTATGGTCAAGGCAAGTACGATAACGATACTTTGTTTAAATACTAAAAAGTGGATCCCTTGGAAGCAACAAACACAAACAACAGATACTCGGTATTATTGGGTCTGTTCATGCAAGGTAATGTAAAGTGTAATATCACTCGCCTCTTCTAACACCGGCTTAAAGA
This sequence comes from Cyrtodaria siliqua, assembly GCA_037043455.1. NCBI lineage: Eukaryota > Metazoa > Mollusca > Bivalvia > Adapedonta > Hiatellidae > Cyrtodaria > Cyrtodaria siliqua. Next base: position 123,192 of record JAWPHD010003549.1, on the reverse strand, counting down.
TGAATGGCCACCCTTTTTGTAGTAATATTAATTAACAAATTTATCTCTAAAACATCATATGGACATTTCTTGATATTCCCGGAGAGAAACATATATTTAAAACCGCTACTAAGTTTTATGTAAAAATAAGTATTATTCGCATGACGTAGATAAATCTGAATTGACTAGCTGCACAACTAATGCCAGATAATTGATAAATACATTTACCTGTGGATTAATTTACTTGTTCAAAGTTTTCAACGTCATCAAATAAAATCCTATTCTCGCTTTTCACCAATTTTCAATGTGTGAATTGTAAATATCTGTTGTTGTGTATTGATTTCAATTTAAATCAACATAAACATGTTCAGGAAACAAAACATGGCTGAAGAACTTTAAGCAATATTCTACGTTAAAGACACACATATTGGGCTTGATGATCCCAAACGACCAGTAAATAATACAGCTACTGGTTTGTAGTCGGGGCAAATTGTTACGACCGCCACACAGCACTTAACGAAAGCTAGTGTGAATATCGATACATACTGAAAAGTGGATCTCTTGGAAGCAACAAACACAAACAAGAGAAGTCGAATTTGCCGTTAACACGATAAACAATTATGTGTATGATATTTCTTTTAAATAATTAAGCAATTGAAATGGGCGAGTCTTATCCAATTTTAATTGCATTCATGTTATATTGTATACAGCAAGTACCAAAAATAGTATAAAAGTAAATCCGCGAAACACGCAAAAGGACAAACATGATTGGCGATGTTAACAAAGAATAAAGGCATATGACGTCACAAACACAAAAATGGTTTACAATAGGGTTACCACCTTGAAACGGTCAGTGGCAAAAAGGCCAATGTGGGTTTAAACCAGGTTCTAGGGTGCACCTAACCTCACACTTACTCCAAAACATGAAAGATCAAACACAGCTCGGAGAATATACGTATATTTATTTCTTACCATTCATCCAGATAGGAAATTTTGTACCACAACTACACATTTCTGGCGGTGCTGTTGGCATGAGGTCATCCCCAACAAAGAACCAGGCTCTCGGTAAGCGATAATCACGGAACTGGACGCTCGATACCTTACAAGCATCTTTGTTGTCCTTGTAGCGAAGGCCAAGGTGAGTGATACTGCGATGGTTCTCAGGCAAGCATGGATCTGAGTCGGACTTGGCCAGAAATGCAGTCATCAATAACACTTCAATACAAATAGTATTAACAGAGTAGATAGAAACAAATAATTAATTTAGTAAAATACATTCAAAACAAAACAATTTAGATGAGATGTAGCGGCAAAATATGCGACGCCACAGAACTAAATGGGCTTGAAAGTCGAATATCGCTTAAGCCGGTGGTGGGAGGCGTGAGAGGTGTTGCTCTTAATCCTCTTGAACAGACTCAATACAACCAAGTCAGCTACTTTTATCTCTTAATTGTGTGTGTTGCTTCCAAGAGATCGACTTGTTAGTATTTATTGATAATATGGTAACGGATTGGAACGTTCAATGGCATACAGGCCACCTCTTGGTGTTTAAACCATGTTCTAGGGTGCATTCTTACCCTATTGTCATCCAAATAAAATGAGACCTTCTTAACAACTAGGTAGTATTACTAGGCAATAAAGATAATAATATATATATGCATAGAAAAGTCACAAGTAAACCACAAAACAAGTACGCAGTGACTTGGCAGAAACCCAAACAACAACCATTATGGTAAGGACAAAACACGTATAAATACAAAGTTAAACGTTACCATCTCTTTCAAGATTTAGGTAAACGTCATTATAGCGTCATCGTTAAGCATTGCGAAATGACGTAGACCCATTTACCAGATTCATTACGAAAACGGATAATATATGCGACACTGATGTTCAGCGTCAAACCACCGTAATTACGTTAATATAAATACTGAAAAGGGAGATCGCTTTAAAGAAACGAAAACAAAGAAGAGGAAAAAGTAACAGGATCGTTTTTCCTAGTCGGTTAATAATATGAGATGTTTATATGTTATTATAAATTACTCTCAATCGCTATTCATTTTATATATGCAGAACCCGGCGCGTTAAAGTACCCCAAATAAATGCAGAACGAACGCTGAACGAACGGAAAATGAATGCAGAAAGAACGCAGAACGAACGCAGAATGAACGTTGCACGATCTATATTTTAAGAATGCATTTCGTTCGTTGAGGTCGTTTCGAGCGTTTTAAGAAATGAACGATGAATGCATTTTTTAAAACGCTAAACGCTGAAAACGAACGGAACGCATCGAACGCAACGAAATGAACAAAACGAACAAAACGAACGCAAATGCATTTCGCTATTTCGGTTAACTTTCAATAGTATCCTAGTAGTTGATAATTAAAGTTTCGATTTTAACGAAGGTCGTTTTTCAATATTTTAATATAAAGAAATACACTGTGTAAGTGGTTTTTTTTAAGCCCATTACACATTTTCATTTTTATTGACTTAAAATGGGAAATATACGAGTGTGCTTCAAAAAGTTCTGTCACTAGGCATATATCCTTTGAACTGGATATTACACTGAGATAAAGTAGTGTATTTATAGTACTACTGGGTTTGCTCTCTTAACTTCCACAACAAAAATGAAACCATTCCGGTTATTTATACCCCTGAATTACCTCCCCCTACCAAGCCTTTTGGATACTTGCATCTCTGAAAATGTCCTTGTTACAAAACGTTGTAAAAATTATTTGAATAATTCTATGCTTTTGAATTTTCTTGTACGCCATCTGTTGTTATTCGCCCATAATCCATGAAAATGATTGTCGAGAATTCGGAAAGGTCTTGCTGCAAACCAGATATGAGTGAATGCATCTCCCATAATTTTAGCAGAAATAACACTGATTTTCTTCATTTTGCTTACGGAAATGCTATAATATCTTTTAAATGTCGTAATTATTCTCATCGTATTAATATGTTTTCATATTTTGTTACAAATCCTAGTCCTTCAGTGTTTAAATTTCATATTCAACACATTATTGTAGAATTTTGTACAATGTTTAGTGAAAATATTGATCATCCAAAAACGCTATTTCAGAAGACTGCCCTTCCATTTAATGTCCATTTATCATTAAATTAATTTTACACGTTAGCGTAAAATGTTAATTTCTAAGACAATGCCTTTTCATCTACCATGCTTAAATTCTAAATCGTGTAATGCACAGATATAACTCGTAATGTATGAGAAATTTCAAAGGTATTCGACAAGTACTTAAAGAGAAAGAGGCATTTAAAAAAGTAACAATTAACATACCTGAAAAAACTCAGGACGAAAATGCCTCAGTATGTATAAGTGATGTGTATTAAATGTTCCATAACTTTCGTCACACAAAAGATATAGCATTCATTTTACCATCAATGGAATGGTATTGAAACTCTCTTTCATTTTCATCAACACTCACAACGAGCACATACTTGTTAAAACGCGTTAGTGACAGAACTTATTGAATGACCTTCGTATGTATTGTGTAGAACAAACATTATACTTTTTCAATATTAAACTAAATAATGTTGATAAAATCAGACGCACCATTTTTGTATAGTTTCAAGTATGTTAAATATTTGATGCAAATAACATAAACCCGGAAAAAACAGAATAATCATCAATGTGCACTACCAAATAATGTCAACAAAAAGACTCTTTCTTCAATATGATCACATGACTCGTGATAAAAACCGCCTGCCTAGATATCATGCGTAATTTAATCGTGAGAGATGTTGCGATTGTTAAATGCTGAACGAACGCAAATGCATTTTCTCCGTTTGTGCATTTAAATGAAGACATAGTTTCGTTTATAAACGCTGACTGCATTCAAAAACGCAAATGATTTGCATTTTAAAAAATGCATTCATAAATGAAATGCAAACGGAATGCAAACAGAGCGCAAACGGAACGCAAATGAAACGCAACGGAATGCATTTTTGGGGTACTTGAACGCAACTGCGCCTGTATAAACATTGCATAGCTAATACAATATGTGTAGGTTTGGGTTAGTTCTTACGATTATTTCCAAGTTGGTCAAACTTAATGAAGACGCTTTTGTTTTATTATCTTAAGTGTATCAGCGAATATCCTTTTGATAATATTATTAATATTATTAATCGCTTGTATTACGTAGCATATGCATTATGCAGCTATCAATACAGGTTAAGACTTTAACAATATATACACATTAATACAGTAGATTTGCTACATATATTGACTGTTACCTATTAACAATGCATTTACGAAAAGCCTAAACATTGTAAAGTTGTACAGATAACAATTCATCTAAAATCGTTAGGTTGACCTGACAATTACCCTCTCACTGTATAATTATATATGTTTAACTTGTTCCTAATGATAAAGCAAAAGTATATACAGTACCTACGAGCGTCCAAATACGCGTTTCTAATTTCACTTGGATAAAGCACTGTGCCGAAAGAGTCATATTGACGATTTAAATATGTTATATAGTACGTTGATGCATATGTTTTATCCAAAATAATTTGTTTAATTATCACTGCAACATGGTTACAATATTTATTGATGCCCTTATCTTATCATGCCTACGATTTACTTATTAACCTAACCACTAAAGCTATGAGGACGTCCTTCTTAGTCATAAGACAAATGGATTTTAAACCAATGAAACGTTATTAACTTAATCACTCACGTGAGTTGCTTTGATAACTCGTCGATTGTGTCTATATCAGTGATTGAACATAATTGTATTCTATACAATTTGGTTACATTGCAGTTTATTATAGAAGAAGAAACGTGACTGTTAGGATGGTGTCACTCGTCCATGTCGTTACGTTACTTCTATTGCATGCAATATTTGGAACCGCAGGTAACATGTTGCAGTTTTATTTTATCATTAGTGTGTTTTTCGTTTTCAGTATTTTAATTGTCTGTATTTTCTTTGTGGGCATTTTAGGTCTATTTTCGAGATTTGTGTGTAAGTATTTGTTTTTTATCATACACAATATCTGAGATTAATATCATGCCTATTTTCTAGACACTAACATGTTACTTAAAACATTTGGACAATGGCACATTTGGTTTAAATTTTAAAATAATTATTTATAAAGAACATTGTGATTGATATGCAAAATAAGAGTAGCACCTATGTGAATCTTCGTCGCTAAATATAATTAAATATATGTCCGACTTCAGATATGCTATTAAATGTGAATATAGTATGCATATACTTGAGTCTATAACCAAGGTAATCTCATTACTAGCTCAGTATTAGCTTATGCATCTAAATATAGCTTTTACTTTTACGTTATTAACAAGCACAACTACAGATTGTAAATACAATGTATTATTGAAAATAAAAAATGGAACGAAAATACGGAACGATAATTGGAGCATTTATTTGATGTTTTCTCGGCTCACACTGTCATATGATTTGAATATGATTTGTTAATGAGTTAAGAAGTAGAGCTTCATTTTCTGCGTGAAGGCAGATTTAGAAATGTTACTTTATAAATTTAAAAAAAATCATTAATAAAGAGCCAAGCCATATATTAGTGTCAGGAAATTGTATTTATACTATGAATGAATTTAAGTGGCTTAGTTAAAGCCTCAAATTACACTTTTTACTAATATTCAGATACATCATCCGCGTGAACTAATAACAATGTTTGTGTTATTCCTTGTTGAATTCATTGAAAAAAGTGTAATCCATTTAATCGTCAATATCATTTAGGTATATTGAAACCAAATAACATTGTGAGACTTTGATCCGGATGTACTCTTCAAGTAAACAACTAAAAGATTCACCAAATAATGTTGACATGTTATTTGTGTATAAATAGATCATTAACAATATTTAGATTTGTTCCTTTTATAAATAATTTCAGCAATATATTCTAAATCCCTTTATTAATTCAACCAGTGGCCTGAACAAAAATAAGCAAACCCAGAAAATGTATAGTTGTGTACATAGTAGGGGTATTTACCATAGTTGTCAGGATCATTTATGTCTACCGTCTTGTGCAAATGTTCTTTGAAGCGTCAAGTCAATATATTAGGAAAATATTTTATGTGAAAAAAAACTAACCAAATAACGTCATATAATAATGTAAATACGGCTATTAAAAGTACAGTTTTTTGCATGGGTTTATAAAATACCCGTGATAGAATATGCGTAAAAGAATGTTAGTAGCTATTAACTCGACGGTCCACTTTGTGGTTGGCCTGTCTTATTAAAACCGTTTATATTGTGTTTATAGAGTTCGAATTCCCACAATATGTCATATACATATATACCTCGTCGGTAGTAGCTTTTGAAATTTTTGAAATGGTGTACATTGGTTGTAAAAGTTGCTTCTTGATCTTGATGGCAGGATAGGGGCTTTAAATAGTGTGTTCTTTTCATTAGAAAGTGTGCAGAACGTGTATATAATTTGTGTTCGACACGTAATATATAAAAGATCTTACATGCATTATTGTTGATATTGCATTTCATGAAACGTGTTGAAAAGGTTCATATGACGTGGTCCTTTGTCGAGCAGTATAATTAAATCAATGAGTTTGATAAATGCAACAGCAGTCAATGTACGATTATAATGATTACATATTACCTGTACGGGGCGAAATTTTTACTTTTGATGGATCTTTCTGTAGATGGAAAAATCATCATTATCATCATCATCATCGTCGTCGTCGTCATCATCATTGTTGTCATCGTCGTGGTCGTCGTGGTCGTCACCGGCGGCGGGGTCGATGTTGTGGTCGTCGTCGAGTCGTCGTCGTGGTCGTCATCATCATCGTTGTCATCGTCGTGGTCGTCACCGGCGGCGTGGTCGATGTTGTGGTGGTCGTCGAGTCGTCGTCGTGGTCGTCATCATCATAATCACCATTGTCGTCGTCGCCGTTGTCGTCGTCGCCATCATCATCATTATCACCTGCCGTCGTTGTCTCGTGGTCGTCGTAGCCTTCGTCATCATTATTACCACCATCTCCTTACTATCATCATGTTTATCTAATACTTTTAAGTCACATTGAGTACGACTGCTAAACGCACTAACAGTTATCGGTACCACTAGAGGAGCATTCGATACATAATTTTGGAGCCACGTAGTCGATGTAACTAATCGAATGGTTTTCTGATAGGCGTAGTTGTTACTTTAAAGAAAAGAAATATTGGGCAAAAACATACTGTTCATGATTTTGAAAAGACACACTATCAGGTTCGTACCAAATCCGCCTGATCGCATGTTTTATCTTTAATTTCACAATGCCTATTTCTGACTATTTTTGCAGAGAAACAAATTATATAATATCACAGACACCAATACATTCAATCATTCATTCTATGTTATTAAAGGGGCCCACGGCAATCTTGACATTTTCTCAAAAGTGTCGTTAGTTTATCTACTTAACTTGCATGTTTGCTAATCACTAATAATAGCGTTTTCAAAGATTCATTGAATCAAATTGGGTTTGACAATTCCCTATGGATGAAGATATTGTACCATTAATATACTAGTATTTAGAGTTTAGAAAAAAAAATGTTATTACCATTTATCAAAATATGTGCAAGCAGACCTAAAGTAAAATTGATACTGCATTATCAAAATTTTAATCTTGGTAACTACTTCAGGATTGCCTGTGTCCCCTTTAAAACAAAATCGGTCAAAACTGTTTTATTGCCAGCCTTGATAATGCATTGCTACTTTGACCTCTTACTACTTTGACTTCTTACTACTTTGACCTCTTACTACTTTGACCTCTTACTACTTTGACCTCTTACACTTGTATACAGTTCAGCGGTAAGATGTACCCTCTATTAAAAAAATATATAACATAAATTGCATGGTCTCTTTCTCTTTCCTAAGATGCTTGAACAAAATACCAATAAGGAGATGACGCCATACATCATCGCATATCAGCGGCTCACCATCTAAGTCAATGTGTTCACACTTAATATACGGCTATGGAATAAACTTTAAATGATTTGGCAAATTACCCATATTAGATGAAAATACATTTCTATTTCGTTTTTCATCTCAACAGTGATTTTGAGATAAGCGCTTGTGTCATTTTGGAATTTCATAGTGGTATACGTTGTTAATATTTGTACATGATACATTGGTTAGCACTTTAAAAGGTGAAAAAATGCCCAACGTTCCTCTGACTACGACATGTATAGTATTATGTTACGTTTGAATATCATAACTTTAAGTTTGAAAATAATAAAATCGCAGTACAAACAAACCAATGACACCGTTGAAACCGCTTTTTACCGATAACAGTTCGACCGATTTTCTTTCAAACGTACACATCAAGCATTAAAATTAACCTCTCGATTTATTTTTCCAGTATCATTTTGACATTAAATCTGCATTAAATCTAATATATTATTAGAGAAATGTACTCAACAGTTAGTAATTTGCAAAAACAATTTGATAAATACTATTCTTATAATTAATATTAATGCTTGAACAAATGCAATTGCTGAAGAAATCTAACGTGGCGTCGGGAGGTTTAAAAAAATAAGATTGTCATGTGTTCCTTTAATAGCAATTTTTTAGACGTAGAGATTGGTGTCTGTAATGCTATAAAAGTTTGTCATGTGTTCCTTTAATAGCAATTTTTTAGACGTATAGATTGGTGTCTGTAATGCTATAAAAGATTGCTTTGTGATTTTATTTTTAAACATGAGATCCGTTTAATTTAAGACGAATCGGAAAGGATGTCTGTTCAAAATCACAGTAAAATAAAACGACTTCAAAGAACGAAATGTTTGCCTATCTCGGGACTTATGAACTTAAAATATCGCAGATTAGATATGCTTCCAATCTATGTCCAACTATTTATTTAGATACGTTGTATCAACTTGAATACACGCAAAAGCAAATATACTATCGATAATAAGGACAACAACTTGATAAGCTAGAGTAGGAAGAACACGATTAGGTAGACTAGGAAGAGATAGGATTGCATGTTCAAAACATGCAATCGATCAACCCAGCAGGGGATTTTATAACATATTTGTATTGATAACATTAAAAAGCGGCTATAGTTTAGAGATGTTTATATAATACAAAAAACTGTCATTGAATTTGATTAAAATAGATAATTTACTGCTTGTGTTATTTAAAGATTCGCAGTTCATTAATCGTGCACACATAATGAGTTGTCATTTGCTGCAGTGATAATAGTTTGTTGTACACTGAGAGATAATATGGTTTCAAAGGCCGCATAACACAATGACTAGGGAAGCATGAAAGTCCTGATATATTTCATCGTATTGCGTATTTTTGGTTTGGCAGATTTTTAGCGGGAAATAAAGATATGTAGTGTATTTTTCTGTAAAGAGCATTGTAATGCTTTTGATAATCAGAAAAATATCAACTATGCATTTACGAAAATTATTGCCAATAAAACTATTGTTAATGATTACTTTTAATTAATATTTTTTTAAAATGTACAGCCATATATCACTTTTAAAGTATCTAAACAAATGAACACTTTACACAGTCACCGTTTAACAGAAATGAGTTAAGGACGGGACCTGATGACTTTATATAATAAATAAATATATATATATATTTATAAGAGATATAAGTATGGTCTCATCGAGTTGGTTTATTTAACATCGAGACGAGTCCATACTCTATTTGTTTTGTAGCATGTCCATTTCGGCTGTCTGCCATACTCTAACTTCTGGTAACGAGCCCAATATAGGTGGCTTTGAAGTAGAATACCGCTTAAGCCGGTGCTAGGGGGCGTGAGAAGTGTTGCTGGTGAGTTTTAGTTTTCAGTGCATACCTATACGATGTAAATAAAAGTGTTTAACGGTGTTGATCGGTTTGAGTTGGGGCGACTCAAATTCTCCAACGGCTTTGAATCTATGCACATGTGCTTTATACAAATTTAAATATGTTATAGTTTTATATTCAAAGCTGGCACCAACATCAAACTGATATATAAGCATACTTAAATAGCTTATCAATATCACAAAAAATAGATTTCTTATAATATATTCATATTTGGTATGGTTGTTGTTTAAATTCCTACTTTAATTATTCTTGATTCAATTTTTTTTTCAAGTAAAATATTCCTGTCAAAAATAATGTTAAGTGATTATTCATGAGACAAAGTGTAGAATTAATTTACTTCAACTTAAATATCACTTAGTGGTTCTCTGGGATCATCGACCCCAATCATGGTGGCTTTAAAGGGACACTCGGCAATCTTTATTTTTTTAAGAACTCACGGCGTTCCGTTAGTTTTTCTCTTCACTTGTATTTGTTCAATCATTAATAGTAATTGTTAGAATAGTTCAAAGCAAATTATTTTTACATATTACTAACTTTTTATAATAGTGCATCAATAATATGTTAACAATTTGGTGAAATAGTGAAGAAAATTGAAATCTCAATTTTTTATTTAATCATATGCAAGCAGTTTTAAAGTCAAAATGACGCAGGATATCTAAATTGAGGAGCAAATTTTAATGTTTCAATAACACTCAACATTGCCATGTGTCCTTTTAAAACAGAATATCGTTTTCGCCGGTGCTGACGGATGTGAGAGGTATTGTACATTATAGTACATGTCATGAACAGACTCCATAAAACCGAGTCTGCTATTGTCTCTCTTGTTTGTATTTGCTGTTTCCAAGTGATCCCTTGTTCAGTATTTGCTAGTTCATTAAGGTTTTAGATCATGTTAAATACAATGCATTGTTCTCAGTACACGTGTCATTTATTAAGAATATAATAATAATATGCTTAATATGTTTAACTAAATGTTGCATATTGATTGATATATCATTCAGAATGTATTAAAACCATGATACCCATTCAAAACGTGAGAAACATGTGAATACAATTTAGTATTACAACGCACTGCATGTGTAGTGATTGACGCCTCTACAGTCAGTCACTAGGCTTTACTTTTCCCCTTGTGCGATGACTGAACAACCTCTTGGTACTCTATGATTTCACCTAATGAAACCCTGAACAAGGGAGGTAGGTGCATTAGCTTTGGTCCCTCGGGTTTTCTGGTCGTACCCTACATTGGTTTTCTCTTTGGCTGCAACTGCTGTGGTTGTTCAGTACAATTCTGGATACATCCTGAGATGTTTCATATTTTGTACAACAACATCTCAGTGTTTCTTTTGTTAGTTTCTCTGGATGTGGACTTTATTGTTAGAAAATTCCTTCGTTTCAAGTCGTTACCCTGATTTCACCACACTTTCTGTTGTATTTTGTCTTTCTCATTGTATAATTAATTAAATATTGCTCTTTGTTTGTAGTACAGTGCAGACCTACAATGCCATTGTGTTTGGACGCTGTGATTTCTATAGGACTCTATATCTCGTTTTTCTACAGGATCCAATATCTCATTTTAAAAGTGTAAAACTGTAGCGATCAAACGCACACGCACACGAACATATTAATTTACATAAACTGAACAAAAGCTGATGACAGACACGGTGGATAATTGGATAATCTTATTTCACTAGATATCCCCACGTGTTATTGAAATAATACTTTCGAAAACCCACGCCCTTCAAATCGTTTACGGCCAATAAATAACCGCCGTATACGTAAGTGAGTTTTGTAACTTGTCTCCATACTATAAACCGACCTATCTTGCCTACAGGTCTACTAAATAAATACGATGCATGTTTTCGGTGAAAATTTATGGAAATGCGATACCCACAGAAAATACACATTCAAATTTGTATACGTTTGCTTGGTTTAATATCAAACCAAGATCATTTTGATTTGGCTCCACATATAAGATAGGATGTATATCTCGTTCCAATAATGTAATGGTAATCCATCAGAAGATGGTATTCATATGACGGCGAACATGGAACCTTCAGTGTGGTATTTCAATACCGTTTCATGGCCAGCGGAGTATGGTCCCAGTTTCTAACAAAATGTTTTGCCTTAATGGAGAAAACAATGGGCGAAATAAAAAAATATGGAATGTAGTTGGAGCAGAGGTTATGAAACTTCGTATCACAGGTAACAGTTAACTTAATAAACAGACAACATATACGTGTGATTAAACATGCTCAGAACCTTAAAAGTTTGGAGTAGTGGAGCGAAATATGCGAAAAAAAAGTAGGAAAACAAAAGAATATGAAAATATACCACCGACATCTGCCTACATATCAGGTTTAGCGATCTCCAAAGATCGAAATGCATAACAGTTCTGCTTACAAGCACGGTGAGACGTTTTACCGCCGCCACTTTTAACTTTTACATATCGAATAATGCATGTTTATTAGCAGTAAGTTTAAAATGTCGACATAATTCAACAATATATTTCCAATTGAACGATTATCCGAACTTACTTCAATCATTAAAACTCGTATCGCACTATAATCAATCAAGTAATTTAATCACTGAGGTACTTTACCGAATGTCTATCTGTAAGTGTACTTGTCGGTTTCGAACACTGCATTGCGTTTGAAACGTTATCTTAAAGGTCAATATTGCCTTACTAGGGGATATGTTATCTTACTTAATTGATTATAAGGCTAAGTTTCTTACATTGGCGTGCAACTGTCATGTCATAATTTATCAGCAGCAATAATAATACAACAGTCCGTATGGTCTCAACTTTGATAAATTATTGTGTGAAGCACTGAGTGACATTAGTATCAATGATTTGTGTTTTATAAAGCATTTAAATTGAGTTGTTCATAGAGTGGAAACTATCTATTATTTAAATTCGGTTGAAGAAAGCAGTCTGGCCATATAATACAACATAATTGAGAAAAGTGCCAAGACTGTTTACTCGTATTATGGGGCCGGGGTGGTATTGGTGATACGTGCATATGCGTTAGAGATTCGCATTTCAAACTTCTAATGAAGTAGAGTTTCATTCATTTCTTGTCCGATACTTTCACGACTTACTGTCCAGTGATGTTTCTTGAGAATATTGTAAATTTAGTAACATTTATTATGATGCAAAATAACTTAACATATGTGAACGACGACGATCAATATGTATCAGTATATACTCCATCATCTCGCACATGTAAATAACCATGCTTGGTTTAATACTAGTTATTATCAATTTAACTAAGATTCCGTCTCAAAACTTTGGTCGCGATTTTTCTATTTGTGCGTGTGTGTGTGCTATGGTGTAATGACTATTTAGTGTTAGAAATGCTACTGCATGCCAATAAGATGCCGTGGTGTGGAGGTAAAAATTTCATGTTATAAATAAAATTAAACAAGGTCCGACGTTCAAGTCCCGTTCCGAGCAACTTTTTTCCTATGAAATATATTTGAAAGCCGTATATTATCGATGTTACATGTACGATGGCTAAATAAAATGTGATGTTTACGCATTGATTTATGGCTTACATACCGACATTTTCGCCGTTCGTCGAATTGAAAATACTTCACACCTGACTTATTCATATTCATGAGTTAGTATCAGTTTAAGTATAGCGTCTGTAGCTTTAAACTTCTTAAACATAGCAATATACACAGTTACCTTCCCACAATGCATTTGAGTGAGTAGGTTTAAGAATGACTGCTTACATAAACAAGCACATTGGTAAACTCTTCACTTTGGAATTACATAATGGATACGAGATGACATAAAGTAAAATAGAAGAATTGCACCTATAATTGCATAATGGATAATAGATGACATAAAGTAAAATAGAAGAAGTGCACCTATAATTGCATAATGGATAATAGATGACATAAAGTAAATAGAAGATTTGCACATATAATTGCATAATTTATACTAGATGACATAAAGTAAAATAGAAGAATTGCACCTTTAATTACATAGTGGATACTAGATGACATAAAGTAAAATAGAAGAATTGCACCTATAATTACATAATGGATAATAGATGACATAAAGTAAAATAGAAGAATTGCACCTTTAATTACATAGTGGATACTAGATGACATAAAGTAAAATAGAAGAATTGCACCTATAATTACATAATGGATACTAGATGACATAAAGTAAAATAGAAGAATTGCACCTATAATTACATAATGGATAATAGATGACATAAAGTAAAATAGAAGAATTGCACCTATAATTACATAATGGATACTAGATGACATAAAGTAAAATAGAAGAATTGCACCTTTAATTACATAGTGGATACTAGATGACATAAAGTAAAATAGAAGAATTGCACCTATAATTACATAATGGATACTAGATGACATAAAGTAAAATAGAAGAATTGCACCTATAATTACCTAATGGATAATAGATGACATAAAGTAAAATAGAAGAATTGCACCTATAATTACATAATGGATACTAGATGACATAAAGATAAACGAAGAATTGCACCTATAATTACATATTGGATAATAGATGACATAAAGTAGCATAAAACAATAACACTTATAAATGATTAGATTAAAGCTCTCTTCAGTTGACTGTGATGTTCCTTGTATTGTTAGTTTAGAAATCGATCTCAAGAATAGACTGATGAATGCACATGAAAATTTGGCCCAATTTGAGTAACTCGATTTTGCATATTTGTTCAAGTGTTTTCTTCTTGCTTTTTAACGGATAAAGATATCCAAATATTGCTATAATGTCACCGGGTACAGGTAAATGTTGAATAATCGATTCCTAACCGTATGTCCTCGACAGCTCAGTGGTTAGAGCGCTGGTACAGTCAACAAGAGACGTTGGGTTCGAGTCTCGGTTGAGGAACGATTTGTTCACCACCTGTTATATTTGGGGGCTCGTCCGGGTTCCAGGACCTTGACTGTTAGCATGAAACAGTATGAAAATAAGTCTGACAGCTGGCCTGGAGTTAACTCCACTAGAAGTTCGGGACGAATTTCAAACTGGTGGAGTGTATGTAACCAGTTACAGGTAAATGGTGAATAATCGATTCCTAACCGTATGTCCGCGATAGCTCAGTGGTTAGAGCGCTGGTACGGTAAACCAGAGACCCTAGGTTCGAGTCCCGATCGAGGAATGATTTTTTCACCAACCGTTATAATTGGGAGCTCGTCCGGGATAAAAATAAAATAAAACTGCTCTTGAAAGAAAAATGTTCCTATACCGCTTGCTTGTCATATAAATCTAAACCTTTGCAAAGCCGTATTTGACCAGTTTTTAAAAAAATCGGGAAAATGAAGTTCAACAACGGTCGATTGTTCTGGTTAAATTCGGTCAACTTGGAGGAGACGACATACAAGACTATTAAAAGTAATACAAGCAGAAGGTTACTTCGTCAAGGCAATTACCTGCCAATACCTTTTTGTGTTCAAATTCACGATTTTATTTTTTACTTTTTAAAGACGGCCATTTTTAGCAGACAAGAGCGATATTAATTTCGTTTTAAACCAGTCCATCTTATGCAATACATCATTTGACTGGTCGATTTAAATTAATGAACGCGGGAGCAGTCTGGTTTATTAACCGTATTCTCGAAAATTTAAAGCATCTGATAGGGACACAGTCAACAATGTTTATGAATGAAATGATTTTCTATGATTTTATTGGTTAAATTCACAATTACAAGATTAGAATTGCAATTGTGTCATAGTTCGTAGTAAATCAATGTTGACTTGCAACAAGGTCAGATCACTAATGTTCTGCTTCGCTAAAATTGTGAGTTTGCAATATATTCTGTTTCATTTCCTTGTATTTATAGTGTGTGGACATGTACAATTGTAATCCCTGTCCCAATTTGAGTAACTCGATTTTGTACTTTAATTTATCTTAGTAATTGGAATAATACAAGTCTATATTTATGGCGCAGAGTATGTAACGACGTTTTTCATTGAACTAGAGCGTTAGGCTATACCGACATGTGATAAAAACAAAATAACGGTTCGGACATTTTCTGCTCGATTTTCTTGTCATGCCCTTAATGGTTTATTCTCTTGTTGCTCTGGCTTCTGCCAAGTCTTTGAGAACCTTCATTGTGGCTTTCAAGGCTATTGTTATTTTTGTATTATTTTACACGAGCATATTTGTGTTTTACTTATATTGTCTATTGATGCTGCATTGTTGGTTAGAGATTAGATCATGGCGGGGATTTCTTTATTTACACTGTCCTGTTTGAATGGGATGACAGTAGGGTTAGTGTGAGGTTTATTGCACCCTAGAACCGGTTTAAACCCCCAGTGGCCTACTTTGCCACTGACCGTTCCAAGGCGGTAGCCCTATTGTCAACCCTTTTGTGTTTGTGATGTCGTTTGCATTTATTATTACTTTTGCCTTCTTGTTTATCTGTTTGCGTGTTTGTTTCTGTGTTTTGTGGTTGACTGTCCTCCTTGAATGCTACTTTCCATGTCCGATCTTTTTATATTTCTTTCAATAGTGAGTTTAAAGTGTATTCTTTTTAATTTCCTTCCAAATTGATAGAAATAATATAATTTTCCTTCTAAATATTTTTTTTTATTAATTTCCTTTTAATTTGATTTCCTTCCGAATACATTCCCTTCAAAACTTATATTATTGACAGGGTTAATGGTGTGTCCTAATTAAAGAAAAGAAGAAGAATATGAATAAGATTTTTTTAATTTGGACAAACCAACAAATCAATTCTGTCAATGTTAGAAGTTTTGAATGAATATGTTTACACATTTTAGAACATTTGTACTGTAGAACATGGCAATTTACACGTAATGTATTGACACCTTGCAAATCGAAATTTGAAGGAAATAGTAAAAGAAGCCAGAAGCGAACGTCACTGCAATTCCACGAGTGTCATGTATACTGATGAAAAAGTGTTTATGTGTTTTATTATGGCATGATCTTGAAACGTTACACTTCATTGGAAGGTTGCAAGAAATGCACGTGTCGTCTGATTTGATAGCACTAAAAGGCACACTAGTTGCACATATTTGTTATAATAAAATTTTATACAATTTTGCAAGCATGACTATTTTTTCCTCTTCAAGTTAAATACAAAACAAAAATTTGTCAAATTCGACCAATTTTCTCATTTTATCTATTTTTCATATACTTGTTACGGTTTATATGATATTTACACATTTTATGAAACTATTCAGAAACACAGATTCGTCTTGTCAATGGGCGTACACCTTATATGGGCCGTGTAGAAGTGTTCTTCAATGGATCCTGGGGAACAGTGTGCGATGATCAATTTGATGAGAGAGATGCCCGTGTGGTGTGCCGAATGCTGAATTTCTCGAATATTGAGTATGTGTTTTTGTCGTTATTTAATACAAATATATAATATACCTAGACTTGTGGTGTTATAACTTTATGGATTGGGTAATTAACAAAATGTTCATACTTTAACATATTAGTTATATTTTTCTTATTCTGTTTTTTTTCACAGATTTTTGTGTATGAAAACAACATGTTCTAAATGTAGATATAAAAGTCGAATATCAAATGTAACATGCAAGAACTACAGTCAACCAAAATCATGCATAGAAACAAACAGCATTTGCAAAACTGAATACAATATGACATCACAAACACAAACGGGTTGACAATAGGGCTAATCCTGTTTTCCGAATGAATGAGATAATAATGATCTGTTTTGTTTTCATTTTGTTGTAACAAATGAGAAAGCTTGGATGATGTTTTTTTTAACATGTCATTACAATTACATACTTCTATTTTATCTTCTTTAATAAATGCACGAGGTAGTTATCATATATCTTGCTCATGGTTTAATACAACGAAACAGGTTTGTATTAAAGTATTGAGACTTAATTATAGCTGTTTCCTAGATAAACCAAATAGTCATAAATGATCCATTTATTATGAAATATTTATTTTCAGTACTCTTATTCATTCCGATCTTTGGAGATCTCTGAGCCCGATCTTTTATATACAGATATCGGTTGTTCATTCTCAGATACTTTAGTTTTCTTACTTTAATTTTGAATTGGTGGTTCCACTACTCCAGCCATTAAAGGGTTCTGAGTATTGTTTGATCACCCTTGGGATATGTTGTCTGCTTTTTAGTTTAGTCTTTTGACTGATGCAAGATTCATAATCTCTGCTCCCAAATAACATTCCTCCCATTGGTTTCTCGTTTAGGATAAAGCATTTTGTTGGAAACTGGGCCATACGCCACTGGCCATAGAATGGTATGAAAATACCGCATGGATGGTTCCATGTTCACCGTCATATGCATACCATCTTCGAGATGGCTTATATTTTTGTACTATTGACATTGTAAATATTGAGTTCTGCTCAATCCGGGACGAAAGGGCGTGAAAGGTAGCAATCTTTTTTAACTACCGTTCATGAACAATCAAACAATAAAACAGAGACTGCAATATTAATTGTATTGATCGTGTTCGGCAATTTCCATATATTTCCTTTAAAAATATTTTTTATAGTACCGGTGTTACAATCGTTTCATTCAGAATTACTAAGGGGCGGAGCTATACTATTATTTCGCTTTCAATAAATGGAAGTTAGAGAACGGTAGTTATTAATTCTCACATGGTCACACAAAGTACAATCGCGGTTAAGGCAAACTGAAAACTCTATAAGAGTGGTCAGAATACGAAATAGATAGAGTCTCTCCCATTTCACTCGTTGATTATTTAAAAATAGTATGAAAGGGGGTATTTTAAAATCGCCGAACAAGATAAATATAAAAAATACTACAGTCGCGGTTTGATTGAGACTGCTTCTATTCCCGGGTTGAGCAGAATTCTATGGGTAAAATGTCAATAGTACGAAAATTTGAGCCATCCTGAAGATGGTATGCAAATGATGGTTAACATACAAAGAAAGAAATATAAAAAGATCGGACAGGGAAAGTAGCATTCAAGGAGGACAGTCAACACAGAAACAAACACGCAAACAGACAAACAAGAACGCAAAAGCAATAATAAATGCAAAGGACATCACAAACACAACAGGGATGACAATATGGCTACAACCTTGGAACGGTCAGTGGCAAAGTAGGCCACTGGGGGGTTTAAACCGGTTCTAAGGTGCACCAAACCTCACACTTACCCTACTGTCATCCCATTAAAACAGGACAGTTTAAATAAAGAAATCCCCGCCATGATCTAATCTCTAACCAACAAGGCAGCATCAATAGGCAATATAAGTAAAACACAAATATGCTCGTGTAAATATAATACAAAACAAACAATAGCCTAGAAAGCCACAATGAAGGTACTCAATGACTTGGCAGAAGCCAGAGCAGTAAGACAATAAACCATTAAGAGCATGACAAGAAAGAACCTTCAATGTGGTATTTTCATACCATTTCATGGACAGGGCGTATGGTCCTACACCCATCTTGTTATTATTAAAGTCTCTAAGACCAGACTATCTAATACAAGGAATATATTACATTTACTTTTGTGCTCTTCATATCCCTCGATGAGTATCTTTTTTATCATCATAACAAGCTGATATCATATAATAAAGAACTCTTCTTTAACAATTTTGAGGACATTTTAATGTTAATTGTTATTTTGACCTTATCGTTAGATACTAGTATTTAAATTTCAACGAGTTCAAATGGTTAATAAAAGTTAAAATTGTTCAAGTCAATATCTTTTATGTTGATATGTTTGTATTATTATCTTCCTTTGTCAAACAGCAATGCCCCAGTATATGCTAACGGATATTTCGGCCATGGGAATGGATCAATAGTGTTGGATGAAATGGAATGCACTGGCAATGAAAGTGACATATTGAATTGCAACTCGAAAGAATGGGGAACAAGCGATTGTAAGCATTCAGAGGATGTTGGCATAAGTTGTCGTAAGTACCACCATTATATGTCAGTCATGCAAAAATATAACTCATTGCATCACGAAATGTATTAAAAATGCACAAAATGGCACAGCAATGCTTTAGATGAGAAAATTATGCAATACATATAATATAGTAAATTGCCATCTAGAAAGTTAATAAAATTACTGCGGGAATTGGTGTGTAATAAAATCATAAATGCTCACATTATTACTCTATTGCTAGAATATAAAATTTCTAGCAATGCCCAACAAAAGCAGAAACGGATGTATGTCCTAATTGCTTTATATTTATATTTTAAATTGTTATTATGTACCTCTGTTCGTTTTTAGCTCTACTGGCCAAGGTCCAGCAGAGCTTATGGGATGGTGTGTTGTCCGTCTTCCGTCGTCCGTCGTCTGTCGTCCGTCCGTTAACTTTTCTTCAAACGACTTTTCCTCAGAAACCGCTTGGCTAACTTTGACCAAACTTCACGCGGATGATCCTTAGATGAATGCTTTTTAGATTTGTTAAAATTAGTTCAGCGCTACATCCAAGATGGCTGCCATTACTATAAAAACATTCTTCTCCAGAACCGCTAAACAGATTTCAACAGTTTTTCTTTTAAAATGATCGCCAATGCCTAGACAAGTTGTTTCAATTAAAGTCCAAATAATGTCCCCGGGGTCACAGATGGCCGTGCCCCGGGGATCCAAAGTTTGTAAATTGAGGTTTTGCATGTTTTTCATATAGACATATAGGAAAAAACTTTAAAAAATCTTCTTCTTTGAAACCACAAGGCACAGAGATCTCATGTATTACATGTAGCATCAGATTATGGTCCTCTACTAAGTTTGTTCAAATGATGACCCTGGGGTCAAATTTGTCTCCGCCCCGGGGGTCACAGTTTTACATACTCTTGTATAGGATTGTTTTTAAAAAATCTTCTTCTCGGAAACTACAACAGCCAGAGGTTTGATAATTTGCATTTACTATAAGCTTATGGTCCTTTACCAAGTTTGCTCAAATGGTAACCCTCGGGTCACATTTGGCCCCGCCCAAAGGGTCACATGTTTTACACAGACATGTATAGGGAAACATTTAAAAAATCTTCTTCTCTGAAACTGCAAGAGCCAGAGGTTTAATATTTTGCATTTGCTATAAGCTTGTGGTCCTCTACCAAGTTCGTTCAAATGGTGACCCAGGGGTTACATTTGGCAAAACCCCGGGGGGCACAGTTTTACATAGGCTTTTATAGGGAAAAACTGAAAAAAAACTTCTTCTCTGGAACCACATGGCACAGAGCTCTCATGTATTACATGTAGCATCAGCTTATGATCCTCTACTAAATTTGTTCAAATGGTGACCATGGGGTCAAATTTGTTCCCGCTCGGTCACAGTTTTACATAGACTTATATAGGATTTTTTTTTTAAAAATGTTCTTCTCGGAAACTACAAGAGCCAGAGGTTTGATATTTTACATTTATTATAAGCTTATGGTCTTTTACCACGTTAGTTCAAATGGTGACCCTGGGTCACATTTGGCCCCGCCACAAGGGTCACATTTTTACATATACATGTATAGGGAAAAATTAAAAAATCTTCTTCTCTGAAACTGCAGAGGTTTACTATTTTGCTGTTGCTATAAGCTTATGGTCCTTTACCAATTTTGTTCAAATGGTGACTCTGAGGTCACATCTGGCCCGCCCCGGGGGTCACAGTTTTACATGAATGCTTGTATAGGGACAAACTGAAAAAATCTTCTTCTCTGGAACTGCAAGAGCCAGAGGTTTAATATTTTGCATTTGCTATAATCTTGTGGTCCTCTACCAAGATTGTTCAAATGGTGACCCAGGGGTTACATTTGGCCACACCCCGGGGGACACAGTTTTGAATAGGCTTGTATAGGGAGAAACTGAACAAAATCTTCTTCTCTGGAACCAAATGGCACAGAGATCTCATGTATTACATGTAGCATCAGCTTATGGTCCTCTACTAAGTTTGTTCAAATGGTGACCCCGAGGGTCACAGTTTTACATAGACTTATATAGGATTTTTTATTTAAAAATCTTCTTCTCCGAAACTACAAGAGCCAGAGGTTTGATATTTTACATTTATTATAAGCTTATGGTCCTTTACCAAGTGTGTTCAAATGGTGACCCTGGGGTCACATTTAGCCCCGCCCCAAGGGTCACATGTTTAACATAGATATTTATAGGGAAAAACTTAATAAATATTTTTCTCTGAAACTGCAAGAACCAGAGGTTTAATACTTTACTGTTGCTATAAGCTTATGGTCCTTTACCATGTTTGTTCAAATGGTGACCCTCGGGTCACATTTGACCCCGCCCCAAAGGTCACATGTTTTACATAGGCGTGTATAGGAACAAATTAAAAAATCTTCTTCTCTGAAACTGCAAGAGACAGAGATTTAATATTTTGCATTTGCTATAAGCTTATGGTCTTCTACCAAGTTTGTTCAAATGGTGACCCATTGGTCACATTTGGCCCCACCTTGGGTGTCACAGTTTTACTTAGGCTAGTATAGGCAAAAACTGAAAAAATCTTCTTCTCTGGAACCACATGGCACAGAGCTCTCATGTATTACATGTAACATCAGCTTATGGTCCTCTACCAAGTTTGTTCAAATGGTGACCCTGGTGTCAAATTTGGACGCGCCCCGGGATTAACATTTTTTTTAAAAAAAAATATTGTTTATAATTTGATTTTTTTTTTAATTTTTTTTTCAATTTCAATTTTTTTTAATTTTTTTTTTTAATTGACAGTTACTTTAAAATTTCCTGTCGGCGCTACTCATCCTAAATGCCTTGTTGAATTTCGACGAAACTTGGAAGGAATTAAGCATCGGTAAGATGCCGATCTGTGCATGTCACGCTTTTGTTTCAGTTCGCTGATTTTTGACGGAGTTATGGCCCTTTGACATTTCTATTTTAAATTTCTTGTCGGCGCAACTCCTCTAAAACGGCTTGTTGGATTTCTACGAAATTTGGCAGGATGCCTCAATATAATGTCTAGTTTTGCAAAGCGCGGTATATCAATGAAATCTTGGACAATTTCGAAAACCAGCTAGATCTTGTTAGTAATTACAGAGTTATGGCCCTTGATTTGTTGAAAAATGCTATATTGTATTTTTCTTTGTTAAATCTATAGGAGAAGAGAGCTATATCTAGCTATATCTATCTTAATCTATAAGAGCTGTTTTAGCAAGTAGAGCGTCCACAGGCCCTCTTGGGCCTCTTGTTTAAACTCGTAATTGAAAGCGTGAATGAATTGTCAGTCATAAATACACGTTACTATCTTGGAGATGGTGGAACAATAAATACAGATTTTATTCATTAACTGTCTGAGTTAAGTTCTCCCATCATATATAATGTATTTATGTTAATTTGATCTTTATTTAACGGACACTTAAACGGAATATAACGGTTAATTGAGTTTATATAATGTCAATTTGGGTAATAAAACGGGATACGTTAATGGTAATGTATTATTAAATTAACACATTCAGCTTACGTTTTAAAAGAAATATACTATGCTCATAAAGTGTAAGAACATATCTAAAAATGCACCGCTCTAGTTCGTAACCATCTGCTATAAAATGCAACGAATAAACTAATTTTGTGTAATTTGTACACTTTCTATTCGTGAAATAAAAAAACGGAAGGTAGTGTCTATATTTACGCAGGTTAAATTAGCGAAACAAGATTGTTAAACCATTCGCCGATACGTCGCCTTTAGAATGTGTGGCGATAATTTGTTTCCTTCAAAATTAAATTGAAATGGATGCAACGGTTTATCCTATGTCATAATACACTTTAACAATTTAAAATGTGTGTCACGTAAGAGGCTGCACCAGATATTTATCTGTAATCGAGTAATTCATAAAATAAAGGTATTATTGTTATATCAATTTCTCTGTGGATCCTACAAACATTAAACAGTATACTTTTTCATGTTCTATTCTGTCTGACTTTCATATTTAAATCATCTTTTGAATTAGTCTTATTAATTAATGGATAGATTATCGTATTTTGAGACGAGAGCAGATTTAAAGAAGAAGGTGAAATCATCATCTCCTTCAAGACAATGCATGCTTAATAAAGAACAATAAAAGTGTACAAGCCGAACCCGCATGTACTCATATTTATCAATTTATTTTAGTGACGTAATTTGTATTGGAAATTAACTAATATAAATGTAGGTATTAAATAATTAGTCATTTATTTAATGATTAATTATTTTTCCTATTGAGGTAGATGCTACATGCTGAATATAATTAGTTATATCCATGATAAGTTGTCCTTTTCAATTTTAAAAGAGACGCCTGTGAATCTTGTTAACGGACCTACATCCCATTCTGGTAGAGTAGAGATTGCTTATAATGGATCCCAACGACCTGTTTGTAGTGAAACATTCGACAACAACGATGCCAATGTGATATGTAGAATGTTAGGATACAGTACCGGGTAAGGATATTGTTATAAATTATTCAAATATATATATGTATTATCATTTTGTTCTAACTTCAGGAATAAATTCCGGAAATAAAACGAAATCCTTATGACTTATAATGTTGGTTAGTAAAGACTTAGAGATACATATTGATACTTATTTAATGCAACAACTGAACTCTATATTTCTGTAAATAGAAATGCTCTGATAGACAAAACAGGGATGTATGACAGCACCAGTGAAGAAGTTGGCATCGGAAACATATCGTGCAATGGTCAAGAACAAGATATTTCAGAATGTAGGAGAAGTTCTTGGGTTATCCAAGCCTGTCATGGACACGTTGTTGGATTGAACTGCCGTAAGAAATTGAATTTTGTATCTACATTTACTTGAGTTGAATAAAATTTCAAGTCGAGGTATCTGCTGTTAAACTTTAGTCTTTTGTCTGTAACTAGGACCATACGCCGCTGGTCATGGAATTGTATGAACATACCACATGGAAGGTGACATGTTCACCATCATATGCATACCAGCCATCTCTTGGCATTTTAGATATTGAGTTTCGTTCCACTCGGGGATATAAGACGTAAAAGGTGGCAAATATGTTTCACTACCGTTCATGTACAGTTTCAATCAAACGGAGACTGCAGTATTTTTGAATTGATCGTGTTCGGCGTTTTCGATGTTCCTCCTTTCGTAGCCTTTTTTATATTAAGTTGATATGTATATGATTATGAAGTCATTCATGAAACAAGTAAATTTCAAAGATATCGTAAAATGCTATCTTTCGTTCACGCCCTCTAGCCCCGTACGCCGAAAATATGACATATGACGGTGAGAATGGAACCTTCAATGTGGTATTTTCATACCATTCCACTGTCAGGTCACGTTATACTAACTAAATACATTGCAATACATGATACAGTGTAAACATTATGAGGAGATAATCGCAACTTTCGGTTTCAGGTACGAATATTCGGTTACACGACGGAGACACAGAGCAATCGGGACGTGTTGAAATATTTTTCAATGACGAATGGGGAACCGTGTGTGATGATTCGTTTGACGACAAAGACGCCTCTGTCATATGCAAGATGTTGGGGTTTAATCCTAAGTAAGTTTTGGATGGCAGTGTGTCAGCACAATTTATTTATTTTCCTCGATTCTGTAACATTTTTCAACACAACTGACTTGTCTTTTTATATGTCTAGTTGATTTACATTTTATCAGGACGCCTGGCCCTGAATTCACCAACCGTTCTTGAGAATATTCTTAGACTTAAGCTCAAGTATGCAAATTTCAATCACAAATCTTTCTATAAATGTACAGATTAAACGTTCATAACAAGCTGCTATGTATAAATATGATGCATATTAATAAGTAGCAACTTCTTACGATTGTTTATCTTTGAAGGTCAAAGAAATACTTGTGAACGAATTTTCAATACTTGAGCTCAAATCTAAGAATAGTTTGAAGAATAGTTGGTGAAATCCAGGCCTGACATGCTTTTGCAATTTTGTAAAATTTTCGGAGGCTAGACTCTTTACTTTTATTTTTGCTTTATAGTAATAAACTGTGCATTCATAACTCTTGAACTGAAATAATAAGATAATATAGTTTTGGCAAAGCGAAGTATTTTTTTTTTAATTTGTATTATATATCATACTATGTTATCATTTTTGTTATAGGTAAACGTTTTTAAATCTAGTGTGTTCATTAGCGGTCAATGTGTTAAGCTTAATCTCTACTCATTTTGTTTGAAATGAGACACATCAGATCCCTTTCTAAGATCGATAAAAATGAGTACGTCAATCGGGAAAGTGAGCGAGTGTGACCATATTTTGACCGTCGTTCGTATATCCATGTGTCCGTATGTATGTTTTAAACGACTTCTCCTCAGAATCAGTTTGATCGAATTAGGTGATTTTATTTAAATTACATTGCCGTCAAATATGCACAAAATTAGTCAACTCGACAGCCAACTAACAGATATTAACAGTTTTTTTCTATAAGTGATTACTATTAAATCTTTACAAAAATATTCTCATTGATATAACGTTTTTTATATGTATTGCTGTTCGGCTTTATAGGTGGTTATTTTTATATTCAAATATGCATAATCAGCTTTGTGTTATATTACCTAATATCCTGACTAGCTTGTTAGTGAATACAGCCATTAAAGAAATATAAAACAAATCGGACAGGAAAAGTAGCATTCAAGGAGGACCACAAAACACAGAAACAAACACGCAATCAGACAAACAAGAAGGCAAACGTAAAAATAAATGCAAACTAAATCACAAACACAAAAGATTTGACAATAGGGCTACTGCCTTGGAACACTGTCCAGGTTTCTATGGATGACAACATGATATGACTGAGGTTTGGTTGCAACCTAGAACTTGGTGTAAAGCCCCAGTGACATTTGTGCCACTGAGCGTTCCAAGGCGGTAGCTCTGTTGTCAACATTTTCATATATATGTGATGTCTCATACAATACCTCATATTTATTAGTGTAACTCTTGCTTGTTTTGATGCGTATTTGTTGTTGATTGTGGTCTGCAAATGCTACGTTCATGTTCGATTTGTATATCTACGTTTACTTGAATAAGGAAAACTCATATCGTATATATCATTTTCTCTGAAACCACAAAGCATAGAGTCCTCATGTTTTGCATGTGTCATTAACTTTTTCTAATTGTAATACCTACAGTTTGGATATTGTGCATTCAGAATTGGGTTACGTTACTTAACTAAATTTGTACTTTCAGTTGACTCTAGAGTCACTATTGTCCACAGCTTAGGGTTTCTATTGATGTTGACCATCTGAACATCTTGTTTTATTTATAATGACAGTAGTTTTCTTCTAAATACAACATCTATGTGTATAACATTGTAACATATCAGCAGGCCCGGTCGCTACCAAGTCAATTTTCAAGTAAATCTGAAGAGGTCATTTATATAAATGTAATTTGCTGAAGAAACGTTTAAATCTAATATAATTTGTATTGCAAATATAATATTTGTACGCCTGTAGTTATAATTGAAAAAATAAAGATATCAACTAAATTACCTTAATCAGCAATGCCAAAGCCTTTGGGACGAGTTATTATGGTGAAGGAGTCGGAAGTATTGTCATCGATGAGCTGGGTTGCACTGGTAATGAAACTGACGTATCCGAATGTATGTCAAACAAGTGGTTGTCAACCAACTGTCATCATGACGAAGACGCATCTGTAGAATGTCGTAAGTTCAAATACTACGTATGATATTTGAGATTAAATCACGGTATATTTAATGTTGTTTCTTCTAAGACGGTATTGCTTCCTATGCTATAGTAAATTTACTGTATATAATTTTATATGTCAGTGTATATCATTATAATACTTGCAGTGACTACTCATTTAAATAAAAAATTCTACTTTTTAATGTTAACGCTATTACACAAGAACAATTCAATTGTTTTGTCTGGTGTTGTTATACATATTATCTTAAATAAATTAGTCAAAGTTAGTAACATTTTATGTCGATGTTTTCTAGAAACTGAAATTCGCTTGGCGGATGGACCAACACCATATTCTGGTCGTTTAGAGATCCATAAACAAGATAAATGGAACACGTTCTGTGGTGATTCATTCGATAACCGTACAGCTGCTGTTGTGTGTAACATGCTTGGTTTTGAAAGAGGGTATGAACTAATTTTTTCAAATATTTTTTAAAAGATAAAACGATTTATTTGGACCTATTTTAAAGGTCATGTACAGCTTATATTGGTGAAATGTGTTTTATGACATATATATGTTTTATTCATATCAACATTGTTAAAACATAACTTGTTTTACTGGGATTGTGATTTTAAACCTTTTATTTTCAAAGTGCATAATATGTATTCAAATTTTGGACAGGAATGTATCGATACACAGTATTGCTTACTACGGTAAAGGAAAGGATGATGTCACATGGTATGATATTGAATGTTTAGGCAACGAAACTGACATTATACAGTGTTCAAAAACCAATCGGACGGACAAATGCACACACGAATTGGATGTTGGCCTCAATTGTTGTAGGTCTTTTCTTTGTTTTTTATTGTTCAATATATTTTTCCACAGATTTTTAAGGTTATTTTAAGAAATCGCTAACACTATAGATGTATATCAAGTAGACTGTAATAGTTAACACTTTGTACAGGTAAAAGAAACCATTTTGAACTGATAACGTCCTATTTCTTCAGTTTTCAACTGGTAAGGTCCTATTTCTTGAGTTTTCAAAACAGAATTTGTTCAGTAGTACAGACAGACAGTTCATAAACATTATTGAATAGTACATGCACATGACGTAAAGGTAATATGACGTTTATTTTTATGTAGATTCCTCAACCCCGATACGACTAGTCGGAGGTCCTAAGCAGCAATCTGGTCGAGTGGAGCTATATTACAACAGTTCATGGATGTCTGTGTGCAATGATAACTACGGTTTCAGTGTTAATGATGCTCAAGTAATATGCAGAATGCTCGGCATTCCTAACGAGTAAGTATATAAGAAAAGGTGACTTAGGGATATATGGAACTAAGTACGACAGATGTGACATGAGTAAGGCACACAACTCCTATTACTTCATTCATAAGATGAGAATGTCAATCGGGAAACCCCGTACATATCTAATCGTATGTTAAAGTACAGACGGAATGACGGACAGACGGACAAACGGAGACGTTAACATTTTTCTTAACGCTTTTTACAAAGTGTGAGTGTAATAACCGTTATTCCTAGTTTAAATGAGTGTAGGCGTAAGATCTCGGTTCACGTGACTTTATTATCGGTGTCTATATATTATTTGTATGCAAGTCCAAACATTTATAATTATGCTTCTGAACAAAACACATATTTTCTCCATTGTATTGCAATTTTCAATATAGTTATACTTTATCATCAATCAAATGTATGTCCTAATGCGTAAACCAGGCGGTCCGATATATCGGATACTATCCTTCAATCACATTAAATATGAATAGGAATCAATTATTAAAGAACCATATGAAACTACTTGACAGTAGAGCAGTTTTCCGGATATTAAATAGTAACGAGCCATCATGGTATAACAATAAGTGTTGATACTGTATCCCTTAATGAAACCTATTTTCCATATCATATTTTTCAGGAATCCATTTATTCATACAGCCTCAAACTTCTACGACTATGTTATACATAATATTGGAATAGGACACCTTAACTGTAATGGTAGTGAGGTCGACATATCCGACTGCCGATCCGAATTCCAATGGGGTCAAACCAATTGCTCATTTGAAGAAAGTGTTGGCGTCAATTGCGGTAGGAAAACATATAAGTTATTATATAACTGGACTCACTACATGTGTATTATTACGGATCCCTGCATGCCGTACAAAGCATTCAGAAAAACGTGCGTCCTATTATATTGGTTCCTTATTTCGTGTTACTATCTTGAAAACGGTGTATCTATATCAAAAACTAAACACATGTGTTGAGTCTTATTATTATTGGGTCTTCATTATTTATTTTGTAATTGTTGGCACCCAAAAGGACATCACTTTGAACGCAACAATCCGGTGGATTCGGGTTTAAGTTTCAAGTCTCCCCGTGCTACGAATCAGTAGTGTTTTTTGTACTGGTCCTTTGTATCAACTAGCCTAATATAGGTGACTTTGAAGTATTACACGTCTTTAATACCATTTAAACCGGTTCTAGGGCCCGTGAAGGGTGCAAGTCTTACATTACCTCTCATGAACAGACTAAATAAAACCGAGTCTGCTTCTTTATTCTCTAGGTCATGAGTATTTAATTAGTTGATCGAAGTTATCACCAGTTATTTCTCGCTTGAATAAAAACATTCATAGGTAACATTTATCTCAAAATAAATGTCTCTTTTATGCTAATTCGTTACGATATGTTTCCATGAAGGCTTTCTATTTAAGACATTGATTATGAAATGAATTTAAATCAAATTAACCAGACAAAGAACAACTAGTTCAAGTAGGTATACAAGTCGAACAGGAAATGTAGCATTTGCAGTACACAGTCAACGAAATACATGATTCAAGACTAGATTTAAAAGTTCATGTTGTTGTTTAATTTCAGAACCTTTTACACCAATACGCCTACGTAACGGACCATCAGAGAAGGCCGGCCTAGTAGAAGTGCTATATAATGGGACGTGGGGAACAGTATGCGATCGTTACTTCGACACTAATGACTCGAACGTCATGTGCCATATGCTTGGATATGATGATGGGTAACAATTTATGATAATTGCCAGTGCTAGGGAGCGTAGTAGGTGTTGCACCTTATTACCTTTCATGAAGACCGAGACTGCACCTTTTTCTCGTTTTTGTGTTCGTTGCTTCCATGGGATCCCTTGTCAGTATTTATTAATATGGAAACTAAAAATGACTAACTCAAGAATATATTAATGTGTAACGTTTAAATCATGATAACTGTAACCATTAATTTTGCATTTACATTTATTTCCGTTTATCTCTGTGTATTATATCCGGAAAAAGACTTTCGTCCCTCGTTTTTTCTGGTCGTACCCTAGATTGTTTGTTTTTTAGCTGTTACTACTATGGTTGTTCAGTACGATTCTGGATACATCCTGAGATGTTTATTATTTTGTATGCATATCTTTAGTTGGTTTCTCTGGATGTGGACTTTATTGTTAGAGATTTCCGTTTGATGGGATGTAGTTTTGTTTACACTGTCTTGTCTATTTGGGCGATGAAGACAGGATAATAGCGAGGATTGTGCGCATATAAAATCGATTCAAGCTAACCAGTAGGCTTTATTGCCTACTGACCGTTCTAAGTCGATAACCCTGTCTTCACCACCCTTTCTGTTGTCTTTTGTCTCTTTCATTGTAGTTTCAAGTCCTTGTTTGCAGTACAGTGCGGACCTACGATGTCATTGCGTTCGGACGTTGTGGTTTCTATAGGACCCAATATATCATTTTTCAATGTCAAAACATTGTTCCACAATGAAATCAAAAGCCCAATTTCAACATTAAAATCACATCCTAACTACGTTTTGATAATCTCCGCTATAGGATCTGACAACAATGCCTTGGAGGTCACGTCAGATCGACCTTTCATCTAATCAATATTCATGAGAAGATCAACTAAATTCAACCAATGAAATCGCTCGTTTCATATGCATTTCAGATGATGTTCGAGTGAACTGAACAAACGATCCACATAGAACACATAGATCTATATCCGAAAAAGATAAATTCTTAGTGTTTTATTGCTGTGGATTGCACGATAAATTAAAACAAATTCACTAAATGGCATGTTTTGCATCAAGAATCAACATTCGGAACAGCATCTGAAAAATATATATTCTACCGAAATTATTTGCGACATTAGGTTTTCTAAATAGTATGCAATAGTAGGTCTGGCCGCTTAACTCAGTTGGTAGTGACAATGTACAATTGCGACGTTTTGCGAGTGTAATTTTAGTGTGGATTCAACCCTACGAATGGGTGCGTCTAATTTTTGTTGTACCCTATTGAATTCCATCAAACAATATTGTTGTTTTTTCAGTAAATATTCAATAATGATTGGTGTGTTATCTTTGTCAACGCAATTAGTTTGTGTTTTATAAGCTAAACGTTACGGAAATTGTCTCTTTCAAAACGAAGCGTGAACTGCTCCACAGCGTTTGACTGAAATGTGCCATGCGCAGTGAAGCAGTCTATACCGAACGATTTTGTAGGCTAAGATCTGATTGGCTAATCGAAAGGTCAATCTGACGTGACCTCCAATGCAGTGTTGTAAGATCCTTAGTAGTGTAGAGTATGGAAGCGTGATAAAGGGTCTGATTTTAACTTGAAATAAAACTATAATATTTATAATAAATGTGTGTTTTCTATTTGTAGGTCATATATATTGAAACCAGATGTATACGCGCCTGGCAATGGTTCGATTATTGTATCAGATCTTAAATGTTTGGGAACTGAAGACGACATATCAAACTGTAATGCTTCTAAATGGTTTTCAAACAACTATTGCAGACATAATCAAGATGTCGGAATTGTTTGTAGTAAGTATGCTTCCTTTTACATTCATATAAACACGCGTTTGATTCTCATCTTTTGACATTTTTCTAACCATCGGTGTTTACAACATGTCAATTTGTAACTACATGCTCTGAAAAACAGAAGGTTTCCACTAGAACTTCATATTATTGAAGTATCATTCGCATATCATATACAAATTATTTTTGATAATGCCACGTAACTCGTCTACTTCTAGACACAACTGTCAGGCTTGTTAATGGGACAAATGATCGAACAGGACGTGTAGAAGTCTACCACAATGGAACGTGGGGTACAATTTGCGCTGACGGTTTTGACGTGAATGCTGCTGACGTCGTGTGTAGAATGGCTGGTTTTAGATTCTGGTACAATACATTTATTTAATTGTTGTATGTATATAAATCCCATAGCCATATATTTATTTTACACCTTCTTCAGAGGGTACTAGAGAGTCATATAGTTTGAACAAACATAACGACAAAAAATGTATAATACGTATCATCATTGGATATAAACGTAGGTATAAACTGAATATCGAACAGGAAATGTAGCATTCGCAGAACACGATCAACCAAACATATGCATACAAAACAAACAACAGTTTAAAGGAAAACAGAAGCAAATTTGCGAAACCACAAACATAAAAGGATTGGAAATAGAGGTACCGTCTTTTAACGGTCAGTGGCAAAAAGGCCGGTAGGGGTTTAAACAAATGTCTAGGATGTATCAAACCTCAATATTACCCAATTGTCATCTCATTCAAACGGAAGAGTGAAAATAAATAAATCATCGCCACGTAATGACATGTAATCTTGGGCGCTGAAGATAGGATATTAGCGATGTTTTGTATACTGAACATTGATTCAGCTAACCTTTCCAAGTCGGTAAACCTGTCTTCACCACTCTAATGTTGTGTATTGTTCTTTTCAATGTCTATTTAATTTGCTCTGTGTGGTACAGTGCGGACCTACGGTGCCATTACGTTTGAGTACTATGGTTTTTATAGAAACATTTTTCACATCTCTGGCAGAAGCAAGAGCAAAAAAGAGAATATAAGAATTGTTCATGAGTATCGAGTAAAGATAGGGAATTCCAACACGAGGTATAATTGTTGTTCTCGGACCGAGGCTCTGCCGAGGTTCTGATTAAAACAGTTATACCGAAGTTGGAATTCCCTATCTGAACCGGATACCCATGAGTGATGCAAATCATTGATATTTTGTTCGTTGACGTCACCAATTAATAACGTTTCGTATGTTTTTAGTTTTACACAATGAAGTCACGTAATTGTTTACGTTATTAACGTCATTGTTGATGCTCGTCACTTTTATCTTTCCCATATATTATGCTTTCCATCACAATGTAAAACGCGGATAACCTTATCCAATATGCAAAAATACGCTTTTAAAAGTACGACAATGCAAGATTGAAGACAAATATCAAACTTTACCATCCCTTTCAGAAATTAAGTTGACGTCATCCTAGAGTTAGGATTACGGTTATATTAATAAATAAATACTGAAAAAGGGATCCATTGAAAGCAACAAACAGAAACAATAGATACAAGTGGCATACTCGGTTTTGTTGAGTCTGTTTATGAGAGGTAATGTAAAGGGCAGCACCTCTCACGCCTCCTATCACCGGCTTAAGCGATATTCTACTTTAAAGGCACAAACATTGCGCTTGATGATCCCAAAGGACCATTTAGTAACACCAACTGATTTGTAGTCTGGGCGACATTTTACTGCCGCCACACAGCACTAAACAAACGCTAGTGTAAATGTCATTAAATACTGAAATAGGTGATCCCTTTGAAGCAACAATCACAAACAAGAGATAAAAGTAGCAGAACTGATATGAATGTGATCCTGCTCATTGATCTTACGACGTTTATAAATCACGTAGAATTATTGTTGTGACAGTCCTTGTCGGTGTGTATCGGTGTAGACAATTATGCAAAGGTTTCGATAACAGTAACCATGATGTAGCAGCTTTTTAGGAATATCATAGTCAACACTTGACTACAAGCTCACTAGACAAAACGAATATATACGTTGAGAAACATAAACCCTATATTAAGATGATGCTGAAAATCTCATTCTAAGTGGGGATAATAAAAAAACAATGTTAAAATTGATAAAATTGAAATCATAGCATATCATATGAGAGCCTCATTTTTCAATAGAGAGATGTGAATCGAGAATTTCAGAAATATTGGCTTACTGAGCTGAAGTTCTATAGGATATAATTTATCTTAGTAGAACAGAAAGCGTGTTCAATGTTCAGTATGTCTTTCCGATACGCATGTGTTATTAAATATAGATATAAAAATCGAACAGGAAAAGACGACACTCAACCACAAACACACACAAAAACAAAGAACAAATTTAAAGATGAATAAAAGGCCAAATAAGACATCACAAACACAAAAGGGTTGACAATAGGGCTACAGCCTTGGAACGGTCAGTGGCAAAATGGCCGCTGGGCGTTTAAACCAGGTCCTAGTGTACACCAAACCTCACACTTACCCTACTGTCAACCCAATAAAACGGGACAGTGTAAATAAAGAAATCCCTCTAACTATTCTCTAACCAACAAGGCAGCATTATAGGCAATATAAGTAAAACACAAAGATGCTCGTATATATATAAATACAAAACAAAAACAAAATAACATGTATCTGATGTAAAACTCAATATGAAATCTCGTACATAACACACACAAAACAGATCTGCGACAAGAGGTTTACAGTTACTACACATAAGGATACTAGAAACGGTAGTTCCATACCTGACGAAAATATTATTTCATAGGAAAATAAGTGCTTCATAAACTTGAATTGGTGCACCTTAGAACCTGGTTTAAACCCCATTCGGCCTATTGACAGTCTGTCAACCGTTATATGTTTTTGAATTCATATCTTGCCTTTTATCTGTGTATTTGTTGTTTGTTTTTGTGATTGATTTTGGTCCTTGAATGCTGCAGTTCCTGTTCGACTAGAACCGGTTTAAACCCCCCAGTGGCCTTTGTTGCCACTGACCGTTCCAAGTCGGTAGCCCTATTGTCAACCCATTTGTGTTTGTGATGTCGCTCGCATTTTTTTATTACTTTTGCCTTCTCGTTTGTCTGTTTGCGTGTTTGTCTTTGTGTTTTGTGGTTGACTGTCGCCCTTGAATGCTGTTTTCCCTGTCCGATATTTTTATCTGTCTTTAATATCTTTTCTTGGCAAGTCCGAGTAGTCTTAATGTCCAAAATAGACGTTTAAGCGTTTTAGTTACAGAAATGAGAAAAAATGGCCCTCTAGAAACCACAGCAATCACACGAAATGGCGCCGTATGTCCGCACTGAACCACAAATCGAAATAATGAGAATATTTAAAATGTCAATAAAAAGGACAAGACATAACATAAAGAGTGGTGAAGACAGGGTTACCGACTTGGTACGGCCTGGAGACAATAAGGCATACATATTCGGCCAAACAAAGTAGTGTTTATATATATCAGAGGATTTTGAATAATAGCAAAAATCTAAGATGTTAAGATTGTGTGATAATATAGAGTGAAAGAGTTTTAATTACTTATAGATGACTATAAATTAAATGAATATGTGCACTTATGTGATATTAAATGCTGATGCAACACTTTTCTGCCTAGTTTGTTAGAGGATATAACATGTCGGGGATTCCTTTATTTACACTATTCCGTTTTCTTAGGATGGCAACATGATAAAGTGGGAACTGGTACACCCTAAAGCATGGTTTAAGCGTACCTAGCGGCCTCTTTGGCACTGACGGTTCCAAGGCGGGCGGTAGCCCTATTGTCAACCCTTTAATGTTGATGATGACATACCTTTCCTCTTATTTATCTTTGTAATTGTTGTTTGTATCGATGCGTGTTTTTAGATGACTGTGGATCTTGAATGTTACATTTCCTATTAGATGTTATAACTATACTCAGTTGCAAAAGAAAATGAACACTTTGAACATTTTACTTTACACCTATCCTCTTTATCAAGCGATTGTCCATTAATGATTCGACCAATTGAACAACAAATGACAACATGATATTGGCAATGGAATGATAAACACTTTGGTACCAAACATGGCATATTCATTTTGGAATTTGTCAATTTAATTCTAAAAAATACGTTATACAATTAAATCTAAACAAAATTCAATGTCCACTTTCTTTTGCAACTGAGTATATTTTGATATTATTAATATAGATGTGTTAGTAATTAAACTACACCTGGTATGTAGTAAAGGGTTTTATAATTAGAAGAAATCAATACTAAAAAATCATGTACATACACATATTTACAATACTAAATAATTCATTAACTTAACTTACTGCTACATAAGTCCAATTTGCCAATAAGTAGTGTAGTGTATGCCATGGTTGTATGTATCATTGTTTTTCCTACAGATAGTAAAATATTATACAGATACTTGTCGTCAATATGTTTATACATGTATCAAAAGACGGTATACTATAGTATAGCATGGAATATTTAACGTATGCTTTTGAAAACTTGACGTATGAGCAAGAACAAAAGAAAATAAATGGTTTTAACATAAACCCTAAAATCAACGATCTTAATAATTAAATGTTTTGAATATGTTCAACTGTTTTATAAGTAGCGCATATTCAGCTTAATATTATATATAATATATGAGTTATATGACAATCAATACACTACGTAAATTGGAAGAAACGTATAAATGTGCTCAAGTGAGACAACCAAGTATTTAATCCAATACACAAGGTTTATAATGTTTTATGATCATGCTAATAACTGCTTTTCACTTTATGTACTTTTATATGCGAGAAAACATACTGTCAAACTGTAACCAATTATAGGAATGCGACTGTGCTGGAAGGCTCGCTTTTTGGAACCGGATCTAATAATGCGTTAATAGACAATATATATTGCAATGGAACTGAGGCAGATGTAGCTGAATGTCGTTCAAGTCGGTGGCAAAACACTACATGCACAGATAACAAGGTAGCCAATGTGGATTGCCATATCCAGAGTAAGCTTACTTTTAATTCACAGCGTTATGACTTTACATCATTACCATCAATTGCTAAAACAAACTCAATATTTTGTACTGAATTTGTAATTAATTGTTCTTGGATGCACTTTACTTCAAATGAATGATAACAAACACTATATTAATGACGCTTTGTTGTGTACTTTCCTTGTAAAAAAGAGATTTGTAAATGGATTAGGTATTGCAAAACCCTGGAAAAGTTATGACGAAGAGTATAATAATGGACCTTTGGAAACGGCCGAAAACGACACATACGAACTATTTCAGTCGCGGTTTGATTGAGACTGTTCATGAGCGGTAGTGTGATATGCTAGCTACCGCTCACGCCCTCTAGCCCCGGGTTGAGCAGAACTCAATATTAATAAAATCAATAGTCCAAAATTGTAACCATCCCGAAGATGGCATGCATATGGCGGTGGACATGGAGTTTATTGCTTCCCCATGTCGTACGGCGTATGGGCCCAGTATCTAATAAAATTAAATGCCCCGAAGAGCGAAATAAACATAATGGAATTTAGTTGGGAGCAGCGGTTATGAAGCCTGCATATCACAAGTAACAGTCAAAAGACTAAATTAAAAAGCAGACAACATATCTTATAAGTGGTTAAACAATATCCAGAAAGTAATATACAAAGTTAAGCGCAACGAGTTTATGATCGATTGTCTGTTTTAAAAGAAGAAAAGATGCAACTAAAATCTAAAGAAACACAAAATTACTAACGCATTGAATAAAAAGAGATTTTGAATTATAACAAGTGGATTGAACATATTTTCAGACGAAATTAAGTACAATAATACATTTCGTTTAAAAATTTAGAGATTGTTTAAAAACGTGTTTATGTATGACAAAACTAATGCACTCATATGTTAACAAATTAGTTCAACACGCTTGTATTACTTGAAAATCTCTTTTTATTCAATGTGTTAGTAATTTTATGTTTCTTTAGTTTTCAGTTGTACGTTTTCTCCGTGCAACGCAACCAATCTTACATTTTTTAAAATATATACGACAACAATGCTCGATTTTACATTTAATTACTCAAGAACATATGTGAAACTATAATTAGGCAAAATATCAGGACGATATAAAGCAAACTATTAAAATTACAGGACTTCTGGAACAGCCCTCATACAGTAACAACAGGCATTCACTTTGTTTTGCGTGGTTAATATTTGTTCCTGTGTCACTTACATTTTAAATCAAAGGAATAGCATAACGCTTCAACAACCTTTTGATTACCGATATGGTTATATTTTATTATTTGTAAGTATCTAAAAATGCTCAATACATACATGGCGTTTTATATTTCAATTTTCTTTTATTTTAAGCAACACCAATGCGATTAATTAACACAAGGTCTGTGTATGAAAAAACACCATATTCCGGACGGGTAGAGGTTTTCCACAACGAGAAATGGGGAACAATCTGTTATAATAGATTTACAAAGACAGAGGCACAAGTTGTATGCAGGACTTTAGGATATGAATATTCGAGGTAAAGCAGTTAATGTTACTCTACGTGAATTATAGGACCTGTTCTGTTTTAAAATGTACTTATATCGTATAGAGATAACTGGCATTTAACTCACTGTTTTACACTGCACATTGACTGGTTTATGCGGTTCATCTTATCTGGCTTTTGTCATTCGGTCATGTGTTCATCTTTGTGTCCGTCTCAAATGGGCTTTTTATAATTACGTTTCTTCCTATTGGTTTAAATATAAAAATAGCAGCATATGTTCGGCTAGTTATAAAGTTACATTAAGACTAAAACATATAGCTTAATATCTCGTTTAAGCTCTTGTTTTAAAACATATATATTTATAAACAACGTACGCCTGGTAAACTGTATGCTGCATAGTTAATTGATATATGTGGTCATTAAAGCCATATACAGATCTTCTCGTATTAAATTATACCTTATGATAAGAATCCGCATGTATCCCTTTAAATGTTGATTCATATGTAGTAAAGCCAGTTAGATTATATGTTTGTCGTTTCCAACACAGTGGTTTTATTGTATTTTTGTTTTGGAAATATTTACTTCTATCATATTATCATACTATCATTCTTTGAACCTTATAGTTAGTAGATATATACCACATTTATGATACTATATGTGCTATTTATATTCAGTGATGTAACATACAGTTACAGTAAATATGGGTATCAGTACAACCAAGTGATGATTTCAAATCTCAACTGCAATGGAAATGAGACTGACATATCAGAATGCCAATCCGACAAGTGGGACACAGGATTAAAAAACTGTTCCACCACATACTACCAAAGTGTAGGAATAAACTGTTGTAAGTTTGCTTATACACTTATACATGAACGTTTTAAAATTGTCTGATTTGAAGGGTATCAATCGTTTCAAATACATATATGAATATAAAGAGTACTATATATGCGTATTAGAAAGTCGTAATCCGGAGAATATGCAATAGTTTTATTTACAAGTTTCAATCTGAAAATGGACTTCCACTGTTGTCATTGTATGCATTTCCTTTTGTTTTCAGTAACAACTATACAATTAGAGTATGGAAGAACACCGTTCATGGGAAATGTTGCTATTCAGCATAATGGTGCTTTGTATCACTTCTGTGATACACACATTATCGAACGGGATGCACGCGTTGCCTGCAGTATGCTTGGTTTCAACTTCACCAAGTAAGTATTTTGCGTAAAATGAAGGTATGTTTAATTTTGTTCGTTACGGGATATGTGTGTAACAATAAATACAAAGCAATGTTATACTTGTCACCGTAACTAAAAGCAACGTTAAGATAAAATGTTGTCGTCGAGAACATGAGCGCCCGAAATCCCTTTCTATTTGAAAAAAAATAGATACCCATATTAACTTGTACAATGCTAACCCGTCTGTACTTCCTCTGCGACCTAGGTTTTCGTTTCCTAATTTAAAATCGGGAATTCAAGAATTTCATAATAAATGTGTTAAAAGCGTATAAAGCAGACTACATTACGTTAATGTTTTATCTCTGGAACTCAGGAGCACAAATCAATATACTCCAGTTCAATCTGCAGAGGATGGTATTAGTTTCATATCACTCGGTGCAATACTTTTACGGCTGGGGCAGACGAAAAGCAAGACAGAGTCGAACAGGAAATGCAGATTTCACAGAACACAGTCAACCCAAAAACACGCAAAAGGACAATCATGAATGGCAATAGTAATAATAAAGGCATATGACGTCACAAACACAAACAGGGTTGACAGTAGGGCTACCGCCTTGGAACGGTCAGTGGTAAAAAGGCCGCTTTGGGTTTAAACGAGGTTCTAGTGTGCACCAAAACTCATTTTCCCTACTGTCATCCCAATTAAACGGGAAAGTGTAAATAAAGAAATCCGCGCCATGAACTATTCTCTAACCAACAAGGACACTAGGCAGTATAAGTAAAACACAAAGATGCTTGTATATATATAAATACAAAAAAACAATAGCCTAGAAAGTCACAAAGAAGGTACTCGATGGATTGGCAGAAGTCAGAGAAACAAGAGAATAAACTATTGAGGGCACGACAAGAAAATATTGCAGAAAAACATCAAACGTCACCGTCCTTTTTGGCTTTAAGTAGACGTCATCATAAGGTATACAGTCTGTCCGGTCATCGCACATTTAAAGAGGAAAGCATAGTGGCGAATTGTAAATGTGTCCACCACCAAGCATGCAGTGCATTGCAAAATGATAGGGTCAAAACGTCTTTTGATAAACATTTTAACAAATTTAACAAATATATACTCAGCAAAAATTACAAGTATCCACTTTGTTTTCCTGCAAAATCTGAAACTGTAAGAAAGAACTAACAATTAACAACATCTTTTTTTGATGTTCCCACCAAATTTCATCAAAAAATACCGAATGCTTAAAGAATAAATCAAACTTTAAAAACATAGGCGTGTAAACGAAATTAACAAAACTGAACAAATGTAAAGATTAGCGACGATAGCACAGCTTTAGCAGTCTAAGCCCATTCAAATGTACAGAAACATGTGCAAAACCTCGCTAATATCTCTTGTGTCCACCGTTACACCGAATACACTCATAAATGCGACGTCGCATGCTTCTGACGTAACGACTGACGAAGCATCGAGCATATTTTGGACATCGTGTACGTCAGGATGACCCTATACAAAGTGTTCTGGACCTTGCAGCAGCGCATGCTCGCGAATGGAACGCATTAGCTCCAGAATTCGTCAGTCGTTACGAAGAAAACCGTCCTACAATTGTTAGTTCTTACTGTCTCAGATTTTGCAGGAAAAAAAGTGGATATTGTT
Organism: Cyrtodaria siliqua; assembly: GCA_037043455.1. NCBI lineage: Eukaryota > Metazoa > Mollusca > Bivalvia > Adapedonta > Hiatellidae > Cyrtodaria > Cyrtodaria siliqua. Next base: position 81,620 of record JAWPHD010003549.1, on the reverse strand, counting down.
TATTTTTGCTGAGTATAGCATGAAAGTGGTCATGACCAAGGATATTACGAAATCTGTAAATCATATCACCATAGAAGTCAGGTTGTGATAGTCAGCAGAAGAGTTCTACAATTGCTAAATTCGGAAATAAGATCAGGTTTACGATAATAAAAGAGTGCAAACGTTTTACGAAGTTTATGGTAACGGTAGCCCTGATGGAGTAGCTTTTTAATAAAGCCCGCTTTATTTCTAATTCTAGTGTCTGTACCACTACAACAATCTCCAAACGTTTAACTGCTTGTCTTATTATAGAGCAGGTATTATTTTCACATAAAATTAATTTAAACGAACCTGTAGACCTTATTGCCGTTCTAAGTCGGTAACCCTGTCTTCACCATCCTTTCTGTTGTATTTTGTCTTTTTTATTGTATAATTAATTAAATATTGCTCCTTGTTTGTAGTACAGTGTGGACCTACGATGTCTTTGCGTTTGGACAATGTTGTTTCTATTGGACCCTATATCTCATTTTTGGGTCATCAAAGTTAATGATTGTGTTATTAGGATGTATACACAAATTGCGCCTACTGCCCTTTACTTTCAAGAGGATTATAGAGGATTTGACTTTGGCCCGTCATATTTTATAAGGATGTTAATTAAAACAAATAACCGAATAGCAGTTTCTCTTCAAAATCGTTTTATTTGTTTGTTTCAGAAATCCACAGGTGAAAAGTGAAACATTTGGTAATGTAAACTACAATATACTTGCTTCACCAAACTGCAAAGGAGATGAGTGTGATCTGGAACAATGTCCTAATTTCGCCAGTAACAACACTGCGTCCTGTTTAAACGGACAAGTGTTTGGAATTAATTGCAGTACGTATGATTACGTCTGTTAATGACCCTTAGTTTTCCATTTCTGTATTTCTGACTTAAAGTACAGTTCATAAGATATATAATCAGATTTATACATTAGCTGTATATTATTTATAGACCGGATCTCAAAATCTTCAATAACCGTACGGTAGGCCGTTAAGCAAATTAGGCGCAGTGGAAATGGCTTAAGATCCTTTATAGAGATTCCTTTATTAAGATCCTTTTTTAGGAATTAGATCATGGCGGGGATTTCTTTATTTACACTGTCCTGTTTTAATGGATGGGTGTTTATGATGTCTTATCTTGCCTTTTATTCATCTCTATATATAGTTGTTCTTTGTTTCTTTCTGTGTTTGTGGTTGACTGACGTCCTTGAATGCTATTGTTTCTGTTCGATTTGTATATCTACTTTTAGTGTCATACCTATGTTGATGGTCAGTATGTATTTCATGGTAAATATTTTAGTATTGATTACATTGTAAAATATATCGGTAATAAACATTCAACTATTTTAGATACCCCAGTTCGTTTAGTAAATGGTACAAACACACGTTCCGGTATCATAGAGTTCAAGTACGAGAGTGACTGGGACAGAGTTTGTAGTACTAGGTCCAACAGCCACAAGAACATTGGAATGGTTGTGTGTCGAATGTTGGGCTATAGTTCAAGGTAGTATGTGATAAAAACTAATATGTGTATTAATTAGTTATAAACAATAATTTAGCTAACTGTGAAAGGTAGTGTTTGAAAATTACAAGTAATGCAAAGTGACTTTTAAATTTGGTCGAATACCATTTCAGTCGTTGATTGAATGCGTGAGAGGTGTAGTACCTTAATCTCATGAACATTCTCAATAAAACCAGCTACTTATCTCTCTTGTTTTATTTATGTATTGATTTATTTGTTGGTGGTTTAAGAACAGAATATGTATTATTTGTTGCGTACTGTTTATAACAATACTGATGTCAGTATTCAGTTATTTGTTGGCGGTTAAGGAACTCTGTTACGTACTGTTTATAAAATAGACATATGTATTCTTTAATTTAAGTCAAGTGGATATATTTGAAGCCCAACATTTTGGAATCGGAACTGACACTCACACAGCGTACAACATGTCATGCACTGGAAATGAACGTGATTTGTCAGAATGTCATATACGTGGCAAAAATTGCTTATTCAACGAAACAATTGGAATTCAGTGCAGTAAGAAATAGTTTTAAACTCGACTAGTTTAGAGTAAATACGCCATTTTGGATATTTTATTCTAAAATATATAATAATATTAACATATATCTTGGATATGTAAATAGTACTTATGTGAGATTCAGACTAGTATTAACACGTATGTCTATTCATGTAAATACTCGTTGATATTTAGAAAGTTATACTGCTTGCATTGTTTTAATAAATAACCATCTCGTAACTGTAACTTGTTATCGTATGCTACCCAAAGTTTTAGAACTCAATTCTGAATACGACTAAGTCTTTAGAAAATTCATTACGATGTCGTCTTGTTACTTTAACTTCATTATTTCTCACAAGAATCTGTTAGAGCCAAAATAAAACGTAATTGTTCTAATTACTTAATGGAGCATTAAGAAATATTATTTTATAAATCCTTAAATGTTATATCAACATAATATGCGATGTTATTTACTTTAATGAGAGATAAAATTGACTCTAAACTGTTTCAAATGTTGCAAGATTTAGATCCTATCCTTTCAAATGTTGCAAGTTTTAGATTCTATCCTTCTTTAGAATATTGACAAAATAAATATTATGTTACATATTAATTTTATTAAGGTAATTACAAAGTTAATATTCTGCTTGCTTATGTAGATGAACGACAATGTATTAGATATTTTAATCCATAAATTATATTATTATTTGTTTTGCAAAATGCACAGATTATCTAGTATTTGCATTTCGTATAGTTTAAAACTATCTATACTTCATATGAATACTGCTTAGGTATGCTACAATTTGTATTGTTGCAAGCTGATTCACTTAAACGTGGCCGAAACCACTTTAAAGATATCGCCTTAATCTTCCATTCGTAACTGTGACTCACTACGAACTGAAGATGTTCAGATTGACAGTAATATTATTAGCTGTTGGCTGTAAAAATATTTTTTACTGATTATTTCAGAAAAACGACCACACCTATGCTTTTATTTTATAATTATTTTACATAATTGTGTATACCTAAGAACAGAACTGAGACACAACGACTGATTTATAACATATGTGTACGTTAGCAGGAAGGCAGTGTATATATTCTTTTCCACATGTACCATGTTTTATAGATACACCGTTACAACTAACAAATGGCCGTACAAAGTATATGGGAGAAGTTCAGTTGGAGATGGCAGCTGGTTACGGTGGTATATCAGTACGTAACTTTGGCAATGACGATGCTCGAAATGTCTGCAGATTGCTTGGATTTAATTTTACAGAGTAAGAAATCCTGTTTTTTGTTATAGAATGCCATATACAATACATATTATTTAAAACTAAAACACGGCATGCTTATTCTTCTATACTATGTAGCGTCACACCAGTTTTTTGAACATTATTTCAAAACATATTTACGATAATTTCCATCAATGATTCGTTTCATACTTGTTTTGCACTTTAAATTACCTCTTATGAAAAGACTCAATAAAACCGAGTCTTCTAAATGTATGTCTTCCTTCTGTTTCAAGCTTCCAGGGGAACCCCCTTTCGGTATTTATTGTTAAACTTTTACCGAAAGACATTATGATCCTAACATTTTGAAACGCACTGCATGTTTAGTGGTTGACCCATTTGCAGTTCGACACTATACTTTCCTCTTTAATTGTGCGATGACCGGACAGTTTGTGAACCATATGATGACGTCTACCTAAATCTTTATAGGACGGTAGCGTTTGATGTTTGTCTTTAATCTGGTCGTGTCTTACCCTTAACGGTTCGTTCTCTTCTTGCTCTGGCTTATGCCAAGTCATTGATTGCTTTCTTTGTGGCTTTCTAGGCTTTTTGATATTATATATTTATAGCTACATGATCATGTATGTATTTTACTTATATTGCCTATAAATGCTGCCTTGTTTGTTAGAGATTATAACCTGGCGGGGATATCTTTATTTACACTGTTCCGTTTATTGGAATGACAATAGTGTAAAAGTGAGGTTTGGTGCACCCTAGAACCTGGTTTAAACCCCCACCGGCTTTTTCGCCACTGACCGTTCTAAGGCGATGGCCATATTGTCACCCATTTCGTGTTTGTGATGTCTTATCTTGCCGTTTACTCATCGTTAAAGCATTCTTTGTTTATGTGTGTGTTTGTGGTTGACTGTCGTCCTTGACTGGTGCTTTTCCTGTTCGATTTTTATATCTGCTATCGTTGTTAGAGATTTCCTTTCGAAGGAATATACTTTTATTTACACTGTCTTATCAATTTGAGCGATGAAGAAAGGAAAATAGCGAGGTTGTGTACACTTAAAATCGATTTACGTTACCGCTGGGCCATATTGCCCATTAACCATTCCAATTAGGTAAACCTGTCTTCCCCACTCTTTCTGTTGTGTATTGTCTTTTTGATTGTCTAGCTAATTTGCTCTTAGTTTGTGTTACCGTGCGGATCTACGGTTCCATTGCGTTTGGGTGCTGTAATTTCTATACGACCATTTGTTTACTTATATTTCCTATTAATGCTTCCTTTGTGTATTGTTTTAGAGAATATGACCTGGTGGTGATATGTTTATTTACACTGTCCCGTTTTATATGGATAAAAATAGTGTAAGAGTGACGTTTGGAGCACTCTAAAACCTTGTTTGAACACCCAGCGTCCTTTGTTGCCACTGATGGTTTCAATGATATAGCCCTATTGTCAACCCTTTTATGTTTGTGATGACATTACTTGCCTTTTATTCATATATGTGGTTGTTGTTTTCCGTGCGTTTTTATTGTTGACTGTGGACCTTGAATGCTGCATTTCCTGTTCGACTTTTATATTCACTTTTACTCGTTGAATCATTACTTTCATTAACTGTTAGTAGTATGATGTTTTATGAATTATGTACATCTCAACCTTTTTTGGCCTTTTATTCATCTTTAAGGTTGTTTCTGCGTGTGTTTGTGGTTGACTGTCGTCCTTGAATGCTACTTTTTCGGTTCGATTTTTATATCTGTTTTACCATTACTCTGATCTTAATTCATAGCTTTTAAATTCTATCTATATTAATTTATGTATTCCGCAATGCACAGTTTTTTTCAAAATTATATTTTGGTCATGCATAGGATATAGTTTCTTCCTATTCAATTGTTAAATTATTCTCAGTACATTCTACTGTTTTTAGATTCCCCATGATTCAGAATACGTCGGATTTTAGATGGAACAGATTAAAAGATTACCTCTATTCTGCTGTGGACTCATTGATTTGCACTGGACAAGAATCAGATATCTCAGACTGTATTCCTAACGTTTCAAAATGGTTAAAAACCGAAGGTGGTGCTTTCCATGCTTGCATTGATTGTCGTAAGTAAAAACCAATGTTGTACGTAGTCATACGTTATAATAAATTTGTGCATTGCATTTTTCTATGTTAACGAAAGTATGCTGTCCTGTATTGTTACTCATGGACATGTAGAGCACATAATCTGAGAAAGGATTGGTGTAAACAATTGTATAGAATGACATGTAGAGCACATAATCTGAGAAAGGATTGGTGTACAAAATTGTGCATTCTCAACATTCTTGAGAACAACTTATTTCAATCATGGCAACATGAGTAGATACAAACATGGAACATAAAATATTGCATAACATTTTGCAAATACGCATTCAGAATAAAAAACTTAAATGGATGAATACTTATTTAGAAGTAAAGTGTATGGAACAACATGAACCGAGGTACCACCGTTGTCATTTGCAATACAATGCAACTGGAGATTTAAACCAGGGTCTATGGTGTACCAAACCCACTCTTACCCTATTGTCATTACAATATAACAGAACAGTGTAAATGAACAACAAAATGTCCGTCGGCGGTTTCCCGCTGAAGTAATACTCGTTTTTTTAGGCTTTGCTTTAATTTAATTTTCATAAGACTCTCTAAGAAGGAAAAAAACGAAGGTATACTTTTTAAATCATGGTGCGAAGTGAGAAATTCAAGATGGAGTCGAAGATGGCTTCCAAAGACGGGAAAAAATCATTTATTCGCATTACCCATGGCATAAACGCAATTGTATTGAACACACTTCGTAGCTGCATTTCTCTAAAGTATATGGCAGTGCTTATTAGGACAGTTATTCTAAACAAATGTATGTAATAAGGTCAAAAACAGTTTAAAAGGCGGACAATTATTAGAATTTTAACAGATAATGTTCTGAGTTACAAATACATATCTACACTTCTGTAACAAAGGAAGTGAACTTTTCACTGGATCCTAACAACTACCTTTTATCTCATCAAACATTAAAATAGACATTTATTGTTAAAAGAATGTGTATTGTTTTGTTTTGTGTATTTTTGCCGACGAATTACCTTTCATTTAAATGCAGTTATAAAATATCGATGTCGGAGTGCTCCTTAGATGGGTTTCATCATTCAGTGCAGCGTCAAAGCTATTAACATTTTCTCATTAGAAATCACAACACCCAAACGCAGTGGGTGCACCGTAGGTCCGCACAGCACCAGAAACAAAGAGCAATGAGCTCCGAAATACACAACATAAAGAGTGGTAAAGACAGGGTTACTGCCTTGAGACGGTCAGTAGGTAATATGGCCCACCGGTTAGCTTAAATTAGTTGTATGTGCCTTCAGCGCCCAAATTGACAAGACAGTCTAAATAAACGTACATTCCATCAAAAGGAAATCTCTAACAATAAGGTCCACATCCAGAGAAATAAGCAAACGATACACGTGTATGTAAATATTTGTAAAACAAATACATAATTTGAAACACTGAGATCCTTTGAAAGCAACAAACACAAACAAGAGAGAAAAGTAGCAGGCTCGGTTTTATTGATCCCATAGGACCAGTAAGTAATCACACTTCTGATTTGTAGTCGGGGCGACATTTTACGGCCGCCACACACGTTGTTAGGATATCCGTCAGAAGTTTATAGATCATATCTCCACAGAATAGTTTTGCGATATTTCTAGATGCAGAAATGTTTTAGGTTGCACATCTCCAGTAGGGTTTCGTTGCAGCGATAGAACGATAACAAAAACATTGCTGAAGAAGTTTAATAATTTGATTTCTATCATTGAAGTCATTAACATCGTTACATGCGAAACAACGCCATCACATATTAATGTAATTCACATACCACACTCACAACAACAAAACGACATGTGTAATAGAATAAACATTGATTTACATTTGCATATTAAAATGATTGTTATTTGGTTGATGTATAGTCATACACAGTTTTCTGTAATACCTTCATTAAACAACATTTAATGTTTGTATTTGAAACTGTATTGTCCCTATATTGAATTGTGTTTTCTATTATTGATTTGATACGATATGCATTAACACCTGATCTTCATCAAACTTTTTTCTCGAATGATAATGATCATGTAACGTTTTTATTTAAGAAACACCCTTACGTCTTGTCGATGGCAGTAACTACCAGTACGGCCGTGTTGAGATCTACCATAACGACTCGTGGAAGTCGGTTTGTTCTAGCCAGTTTGAAATAAAAGATGCATACGTACTTTGCAGAATGTTGGGACATAAGCATTTCGGGTAATAAAACTATATTATGAAGATTGTACATTGATATAAATGTTTATAATTGCTAGAATCATTCACTGGTGTTTAACTTTGTCATTATTAAATTATTGTAGCAACATTTCACTTGTTTGCTTTTTCAACTTGTTTTCGTAAGTATCATTCCAATTATTTTAACTTATAAAATATCTAAAAGTAATCGGTGCATGTTAACGTGTTTGAAATGTTTAACTTGATTGTTTTAACCAGCAAATAATGAACGCTTATGTCTCTAGAAATGCCACAATAATGAGACGTGCGACTTTCCATGCCGATGGTATGCTCAAGGGAGACTTCCAGTGCAATGGAGACGAAGACGATATTTCTCAGTGTCACAATATGGCTTTGAATGAGGAGGAATGTCTAGGTGGACTCGCGTTGGAAATTGATTGCAGTATGTAGTTTTGTTCATTGTCAAATCCCTCCGAGAACTTGGTGAAACAAACCTTCAAATAAGACTTGGTTTAAGTATCGCGTATACATGCTGAAATTCGCTGATTTTTCAATAATCCCGCATGCATAACTTTCTTTCATTGTCAATCTCGTTTGAAAACTTATTTAAAATAAGTCTAAAAGTCGAACAGGAAATGCAGCTTTCACAGAACACAGTAACCCCAAAAAACACGTTGAACGACAAACATGAATGACAATGTAAACCAACCTTCAAATCTTTGAATTTAATTTTGTGAACGTCACATTTTGAGAATGTCGTGTTCACAAGACGAAATTTTCTTTTTTCAACATCGTCAAAGACAATAACTTCGTAACGCATGTGTAAATTGTTATCTGAGAACCTATTTAAACGAGTCTACAAGTCACGTGCGACTATTTGAACTATGTTTTTTACAGTTATTGTGTTCACGAGCTAACGTTTACATATTTATCTATAGCTAAGGTCAGTTACACTTAAATGCATGTGTCAATATAGCATATAGACACACCTGTCCCAGACATTATAAAAACAGACTTTTGGATCAAATTTCATGACAATTTGAGACTGTCTACTAGTGTCCACAACACGTATCTAACGAAGGGGGTGATTGACGATGATGGACGATGACGGACTATGCTGGACAATGACGGACGATCATAAACGATAACAGACGATGATGGACAATGACGGCCGATGAGGGACGATAACTGACTATGATGGACGATGGCGGACGATTACTGACAATGATGGACGACGATGGACAACGCGCAGTCCCAAAGGCCAGTAGAGCTGTTCAAGTGTCATCATGTGATTATATTGTATTCATCTGCAGGGTCCAGTATTCGTCTTGTCGACGGTCCATCCAATTTTGAAGGACGGGTTAATGTATACTATAATGGATCATGGGCACCTGTGTGCTATGAGTATTCCAACTCACAAAATGCCAAAGTGATGTGCAGAATGCTAGGATTACACGAAGAGTATGTATATGTTATATCATGTTTGTTTAACTAAATATATTGAATAATTACCGAGTGGTATTACTCAAATCGTTTGGTTTGGTCATTACATTTATAATAATTATAAAGAAAAATATGTATTTATAATTGTTATTCTCTGCGAAAACTAAAATAATACAACGTTATTTAAATGATCCACTGCAGCGGAGCGATACTCAAGGCAAGTAGTGACACCTTGAATGGTAGCTTTGTCATCACGAACATGAGGTGTTCAGGACCAGAAGACGATATCACCGAATGTCAAGCAGATCCATGGTTGTCAAGGGAATGTTATGGAAAAAAGGCTGCTGAACTGGCATGTTGTGAGTAAAATAGTGTAATACATAAAGTACCAGTTTCTTACATTAAATAGTGAAAATGTAAGACTAAATAAAGATAGTGAAAGCTAAGTGCAAGGTGAAAACTGTGACCGTTAACTTAAACGATTTTTAAAATAAACTAGGTTTAAGTCTATACAGTCATTGTTACAATTCTAGATGCTATAAACGCAAACTTGATTTTTCAGTTGATAGTACTTGTTCATACAATTAAATAACATGGTATTGTAAATTAAGATATACATATTAGACATCAATGTGTACTGAAAACAGATGATATCATTTTATAATCAGTGTGAAAAGAGCAGTATTAATCCTTGATACAGTGTGTTCAAATCTGTGAGGTCAAATCTGCAATAAAAGGGTAATAAACTTAATTTGTACACTGAACATTAAGGAGGAATATACATATGTAAAGCATACAACTACTGAATATTTGGTAAAAAATAGCTTTTATCCTATGCCATACATGTATGTTTCAAATTGGCAATCGAAAATTAGGTCACAATGCGACATACACAGTAAAATATCGGATATCGAATGAAGTTGTTTATACATGTATATTAAGCAAGAAAATTAGAAGTTGGTTATTGGTTAGCATTGTTTTAATATATTGTGTAAAGCTTGACTTTATTTATTTATGTTTTTCAATTCAGGAATATGTAGTGTACACTTCTTTTGTATTCGGCTTTATTTATCAGATACTCCTGTCAGAATTGATGGTGGATCCAATGAACACAACGGTTACGTACGGTTTGAATATCAAGGATCATGGAAATATATATCTGCTGATAATTTCACAAGAAACGATGCAAATGTCATTTGCAGAAGACTTGGATATGACAGGTACATTTATAGGATTTATCAGAAATATTCCGTTAAAACATTTGTTTTACATGTTAAAACTATCATTACTATTCTTATCGTAACCCTGAACTATTTATTTATTAACTATTTTGCGACAAAGATTATCGCTGTTTGACTTCTATGGTGATGTGATTTAAAAACTTCATAGTATCCCTGGTCAGGATTATTTTCACACAATCGTGATTAAACTTGTCAGGAGTTTTATCAAAATATGTTCTCAATATGTTATCATTTTGCAACGCAATGCAAAATTAAGTGTTGACCCATTTTCTATTCGCCTCTATGTTTTCCTCTTTAATTTTATGATGATCGGACAGAGTGTGACCCAATGATGACATCTACTTAAATCTTGAAAGGGATGTTAACATTTGCGGTTTGTTTTCCAACTTGTATTGTCGTACTCTTAATTGTTTTTTTCTTGTCGCTCTGTTTTCTGCAAGGTCATGGCGTACTTACTGTGTGACTTTCTGATCTTTTTTATATGATCATGTTTGTGTTATATGATACTGACTATTAATACTTCCTACTTTGTGGACGATATGGCTTAATGATCATTAAATACTTTATTTCCTGTTCGACTTTCATATCTACATTTTTGCCACTGACCGTTCCAAGGCGCTACTCCTATTGTAAACCATTTTATCTTTGTGGTATTGCATACTTTGCCATTTCCTTGTAATTGTCTTTTATTTTGTGTGCGTATTGTTGGTCGACTGTGTTTTGTTTCCTTTCTGTTCGACATTTATACCTTCTTTTAAACAGCACCATATCCTTGGAGGAATGATATTGTTTATTTATGTATGTGACTATTGGAGGAATGATGTCCTTTAAACTAGCACGCTTTTATACAGTTGCGTTGATTGCATATTTAAACTCTCTGTTATTTGTACACGTTTTACATAATCGAAGGTACATGTAAACAGGTTACAGGAGTAAACACGACTGCAACTGCTGTAGTTGTTCAGTACATGTCTGGATATGTTCTTTTTACTTACTATTTTTTATATGATTTTACAACAACATAGACATGTATCGTTTGCTATTTTTTCTGGAAGTGGATTTTATTGTTAGAGATTTCCTTTTGATGGGATGTTCTTTTATTTACTCTGCCTTGTCAATTTAGGCGCTAAAGACAGGATAATAGCGAGGTTGTGTACACATAAATGTAATCAGTAGGCCATATAGTCTACCGACCGTTGAAAGTCAGTAACTATGTCTTCGCCACTATTTGTGCTGTGTATTGTCCTTTTCATTGTATATATAATGTGCTCTGTGTTTGTGGTACATTGCGAACCTAAAGTGCATTGCTGTGGCCATATAGTCTACCAACATAGACACACACTTATTTTAAATATTTAAGATGTATAACGATACATACTAAAATATAAAACACAACGTAACACATACTTTTTGTCTAAATAGCAATACGGCAATGGTTTCGGAACGTAACTATGGAAACACCTATAACTGGATCGAAAACTTGAACTGTTATGGAAATGAAACTGATCTACAGGCATGCAATTCTTCGGAGTGGAAACAGTCGAATTACAAGCGATACGCAGCTGTCAACTGTCGTAAGAGTTTTATGTCATTGATCTAATTGAAAAGCATATATGAAATGAAAATTTAAATTCAAGTACACAGTTTAACCTTTTTTCATCAGATGTTATTGGACATTTCGTCTGATGTATCAACCACGTATACCCGGATACTTCTGAAAAAATAATGGTGAACCTTACTTAAACGCAGTGAACTTTCAGATGGGAGGATAGTAGCATGTTAGAAACCACGAGACTGTCATTAACAATAATTGATATTTCTGGCATGAGACAGGATGTTTACTGTCGCATCCTGCACTTAGGGATTTCTCAATAGAGAACGGTCAGTGGCAAAAAGGCCGCTGGGGGTTTAAACCATGTTCTAGGGTGCACCAAACGTCACTTTAACCCTATTGTCATCCCAATAAATGGGACAGTGTAACTAAAAATATTCCCGCCAGGTTATAATCTTTAACCAGCAACTCAGCATTAATAGGCAATATAAGTAAAACACATAAATGATCATGTATCTATAATATGAAAAAAACAACCTAGAAAGCCATGAAGTAAGTACTCAATGATTTGGCAGAAGCAACAAAAGAAAAAACCGTACGACGGTACAAAATTAAAGCCAAACATCAAACGCCACCGTTCTAAAAGGATTTAGGTAGATTAGTTTTCATCCTATCCGGTCATAGCACAATCAAAGAGGAAAGGATAGTGACGAACTGTTAATGGGTAAATTACGTTGCAAAATGATAGGGTCATAACCTCTTTTGATAATCTTGTTAACAGGTTTAATTAAAGATTATATGAACGTGCCTATGACTAAGGATCTTATGAATTTTGTAAATCACATCAGTACCATAGAAATCAGGTTGTGATAGTCTTTGTCTCAGAAGAGTTCTTAAATTACTTAAATAACTTTTATATTTTAAAAGTAGATCAGGGTTACGATACTGAAATTGTGCAAAGGTTTATGGTAATGGCAGTCCTGCTGGAGTAGCATTTTAGTTATGCAAGTATTACGAATATTAAAAGAGTATGAGAGTGGAACTTTGGAAACGGCCGAACACGATAAATACTAAATATTGCAGTCTCGGTTTGATTGAGACGGTTCATGAACGGTAGTGAAATATGCTTGCTACTGTTCATGCCCCCTAGCTCCGGGTTGAGCAGAACTCAATAGTCATAAAATCAATAGTACAGAATTTTAAATACCCCGAAGATGGCATGCATATGGCAGTGGACATGCTATATTTACTGTCATTTGTCCATGTCCAGCGGCGTATGGTCCCAGTATCTAATAAAATTATATGCCCCGAAGAGCGAAATAAACAAAATGGAATTTAGTTGGGAGCAGCGGTAATGAAGCCTGCGCATCACAAGTAACAGTCTAAATACTAAATTAAAAAGCAGACAACATCTCCTATGGGTGCTTAAACAATACCAAGAGCCTTTATCGGCCGGAGTAGTGGAACCACTGAATTAAAATTTGAGTAGGAAAACAAAAACATGACAATGTATCACCGATATCTGAATACAAGAATCGGTAACAGCGATCTCCAAAGATCGAATGAATAACAGTCCTGATAGCAAGCGCGGAGAGACGTTTTACTGACATCCAAATGCACAAGCAACGCCACTATGTCCTCAATAGGACCACAAGCCCTCTAGAAAAACGAATAAGTTGAGATACATAGACCCTAAAAGAAGTAGCTCGGGGAACATCCCCATCTAAATGGGGATAATTAACAATATCAAAATTAAAATCATCTCCCTTGTCATAGATTCTACTAATTATTTCGCAATTTCAATAGAGAGATGCTTCAGAATCAGAAATGTTAGCTTAAGGACTATCACAACCTGATTTCTATGGTGACGTGATTGACAAACTTCGTAAGATCCTTGATCATGATCACTTTCATACTATCTTTGTTAAACTTTTCAAAAGGTTTATCGAAAGAGGTTATGACCCTATCCTTTTGAAACGCGCTGCATGCTTGTTGGTGGACCCATTTACAGTTCGCCACTATGCTTCCTCTTTAAATGTGCGATGACCGGACATGCTGTGGACCCTATCATGACGTCTACCTAAAGCCAAAAAGAACGTTGACGTTTGATGTTTGTGAAGCACTAATTTACTATTTGATAATATTTTCGTCAGGTATGGAACCACCGTTTATAGACAAATTGTTGGTATCCCTATGGGTACGAACTGTGCACAACGTGTCGCAGATTTGTTTTTATATTGCTCTGAAAGAGATTTCATGTTGAGTCTTTCAGCAGATACCCATGCATATGTTATTGAAGCCTTTAATGACACCTCTCGGTATCTGGATGACGTATTGAACATTAATAAACCTTTCTTTCCAACTATGGTTAGTAATATTTATCCTAAAGAACTTCAGCTTAACAAGGCTAATATTTCTGATAATAACACTTCTTTTCTTGATTTAGATCTCTTTATTAAAAATGGTGAAATTATTAGCAAAATCTATGACAAGAGAGATGATTTTAATTTTGACATTGTTAATTATCCCCACTTAGATGGGGATGTTCCCCGAGCAACTTCTTATGGGGTCTATGTGTCTAAACTTATTCGTTTTCCAAGAGCTTGTACTCGAGTTGTGGACTTTAATATTCGTAATCTTTGTATAACTAAAAAGCTACTCCATCAGGGTTACCGTTACCATAAACTTCGTAAAACCTTTGCAAAATGTTATTATCGTAACCCTGATCTTCTTTTCAAATATAAAAGCAATTATGGTAAGTGTGTGGTTTGGTGTACCCTAGAACCTGGTTTAGACCCCCAGCGGTCATTTTTGCCACTGACGGTTTAAAGGCGGTAACATACCTGACGAAAATATTATCAAATAGGAAAATGAGTGCTTCACAAACATCTTGGCAAGTCCACATACTGTAATTGTCTAAACTGCTGTTAGTAAAAAACGCTTTAATATTATTACAGGCCACAAATGTAGTTTTTTCTCCAGCGAAAGTTGTTTTGAATAAGAGCAATAAGCTTGTCTTTGATAAGGTGATATGGTAAGGTTGTAATCCATGTTGACTAAATCATCGATAAATCATTTCAGAACCTCATACACCTGTCCGACTTATTGATGGTATCAACAATGCCTCAGGACGAGTGGAAGTATTCTACAATGGTAATTGGGGAACTGTGTGCGATGACAGCTTTGACGATAAAGATGCATCTGTCATTTGCCAAACTCTGGGATATAAAGTTGGGTAAGACAGTTAAATGCTGATTGTGAGAAACTTTGTCATTAGTTTGTTGTCATTCTTATACAACGTTTTTTTGTCTTAATAATGTTCTATTACCTTTACTTTTCTATTTTCCCGCAATGATAGAACACATATTATGCTACTAAATTTAGGACATCAACATACCTAGGACATCAACATAAACTATTTACCAGAGTATTCCAATAATGATTAATAATATTTTGCTTAACTTATTAAAAATAAATCAAAGTTCAAACAAAATGCTTAATAATGTAAGAATATTGTTGGGGATACTCAAGTTGTGTGAGAAAGTATGATAAAAAATTATTATTACTAGAGTTACGTATTTTGGAAGATTGAATCACCTCGAGTAGGCAGATATGACATATCCACAAGAGCTGATAAAAATTCAGAACACTTACATTAGTAATGATGCTTTTATTATATAACTTCATATAATTTCACGTAAAACACTCCCACCGTGAACATCAAACACTGTACATTGTTTTACCGCTTAATGTAAAATGTACCGTTTTGTTGTTGCTCAATACTCAGAAATTATGTTTTGTGCCAACTTGTTTTCTATGTTAATAGTTTATTTAATATAGGTAGCATATCGTAGCAATAATGAAGACATGTTTTTAACTATTGTACTCGACCTTTGTTCCCTTTGGAAAAGAAAAAGTGAAGATTATTGCTACAAGATTGCTATAAAACGTAGTAATCGTGCGATATCATATAGGACGGAACTGGTTTAGTTTGTCGTCGTTTGGTTTCTTACAAAAGCTGCGTCTTATTTATATCAAATTAACAGTCATACTTTTGGAGGATCTCCAACGTTGTCATGCCTTAATCAAACATATTTAAAATGAATGTTGACCGTTTATAGTGGTAATGGTACGATTATCAATGAACAAGATGGTTTGATTACATTATTAGTTAATTATCCACACTTAAACGGAAATTTACCCCGAGCAACTTCTTACCGGATATATCATTCTCAATTTATCCGTCGTTCTTTCCTGCTTTTCTAGATATTGTAGTCAAGTTGAGAACTTTAAAACACGTACTCGATCGTTACGATAAAGTAAATACACAAGCCAAACAAGAAATGTAGCATTTACAGAACCAAACACAAGCATTCTCAAACACGGTCAACCAAACACAAACATTCACAAACACAGTCAACCAAACACAAACATTCACAAACACAGTCAACCAAACACAAACATTCACAAACACAGTCAACCAAACACAAACATTCACAAACACAGTCAACCAAACACAAACATTCACAAACACAGTCAACCAAACAAAACATTCACAAACACAGTCAACCAAACACAAACATTCACAAACACAGTCAACCAAACACAAACATTCACAAACACAGTCAACCAAACACAAACATTCACAAACACAGTCAACCAAACACAAACATTCACAAACACAGTTAACCAAACACAAACATTCACAAACACAGTCAACCAAACACAAACATTCACAAACACAGTCAACCAAACACAAACATTCACAAACACAGTCAACCAAACACAAACATTCACAAACACAGTCAACCAAACACAAACATTCACACACACAGTCAACCAAACACAAACATTCACAAACACAGTCAGCCAAACACAAACATTCAAAGCAAACAACAATCACAATGATAAACAGAAGCAACTTATGTTTGTCTGCAATCTTGTCTTGTCGTGCTCCCAATGGTTGTTTCTCTTGTTCTGGATTATGCCAAGTCATTGAGTACCTTTTTTGTGCTTTTCTTGGCTATTGTGTGTTTGTATTTATATATACACGAGCATCTTTGTGTTTTACCTATTTTGCCTATTAATGCTGCCTTGTTGGTTAGAGAATAGTTCATGGCGGGAATTTCTTATTTACACTGTCCCTTTTTATTGGGATGACAGTAGGGTAAGTGTGAGGTTTGGTGCACCCTAAAACATGGTTTAAACCCCCAGCGGCGTTTTTTCCACTGATCTTTCCAAGGCGGTAGCCCTATTGCCAACCCTTTTTTGTGATGTCTTATTTGGCCTTTTATTTATCTGTAGAGGTTCTTTGTTTCTGTGTGTGTTTGTGGTTGACTGTCGTCATTGAATGTTACTTTTCCTGTTCGAATTTTATATCTATATTTGTTTATTATTCCTATTCAACGTTTAGACCTGCTTTTGAGCAGCATTTAGTTCAAATGAAATTATTATAAACAAGCATTTCTCTATTATACGTTCTCTTTGGGTTTATATAATTGTAATTGCCTTACTTTAGAAGCCCTCAGAAAAATAAATGGCAGTAATGCAACAATACACAAAATATGTAACGGTTTTGGTATGTGTGTTAACATTTAAATACAATAATATATCATTTGAAACAGGTTAACAAGTAGTCTTCATCACGCCGGAATTGGTACCATCATAATTGATAATTTACAGTGTATCGGGACGGAGTATGACGTTTCTGAATGTAGCTCTAACAGATGGCTAAATAATGACTGTGGGCATGCTGAAGATGTATATATACATTGTAGTAGTGAGTATCGGAATGTAGCTCTAACAGATGGCTAAAACATGAATTTGGGCATGTTCCTTAAGATGTATATATACAGTGTAGTGGCGAGTATCGGAATGTAGCTCTAACAGATGGTTACAACATGAATGTGGGCATGTTGAAAATGTATATATACAGTGTAGTGGCGAGTATCGGAATGTAGGTCCAACAGATGGTTACATATAGAATATTATGTCAGTGCCTTTTACTATCAAGTTTATTAGGCGAGGCTTAGAAAACGAAGAATGGCGAGGCTCTGCCGAGCCATTCTTCATTTTCGTGCCGAGCCTAATAAACTTGATAGTAAAAGGCACTGATATATTATTCTATTTATCATATAGATTATCCACATTTTTTGTATGAATTACTATTATTACCTATTTCTCAGAATGTTACGTTTATCGAGGACGCCGCCATGTTGTTGTTTTTTGTTTGTTTTATGACGTCAGGCAACGTTACGTACATGACGTCAGATAAAGTTACGTACAATAAACGTCGAGGGATTCCGCATTGATTTACTCTTTTGGTCAGTGGCTAATAAAGCAACATTTAATAGGTCAACCCTTTATTGGGCAGAAAAGTGCACATCTGCACGATAAAACATGACTGTGGGCATGCTGAAGATGTATATATACAGTGTAGTGGTGAGTATCGGAATGTAGGTCTAATTGTAGTGGTGAGTATCGGAATGTAGGTGTAAGTGTAGTGGTGAGTATCGGAATGTAAGTCTATGTGTAGTGGTGAGGATCTAAATGTAGGTCTAAGTGTAGTGGTGAGTATCGGAATGTAGGTCTCAGTGCAGTGGTGAGTATCGGAATGTAGGTCTAAGTGTATTGGTGAGGATCGGAATGTAGGTCTAAGTGTAGTGGTGAGTATTGGAATGTAGGTCTAAGTGTAGTGGTGAGGATCGGAATGTAGGTCTAAGTGTAGTGGTAATGATCGGAATGCAGGTCTAAGTGTAGTGGTGAGTATCGGAATGTAGGTCTAAAAGATGGCTACAACATGACTGTGGGTATGTTGAAAGTGTATATATACTGTATAGTGGTGAGTATCGGAATGTAGGTCTAACAGATGGTTACAACATGACTGTGGGCATGTTGAAAATGTATATATACAGTGTAGTGGTGAGTATCGGAATGTAGGTCTAACAGATGGTTACAACATGACTGTGGGCATGTTGAAAATGTATATATACAGTGTAGTGGTGAGTATCGGAATGTGGGTCTAGCAGATGGCTATAACATAACTGTGGGCATGCTGAAGATGTCTATAGTCAGTGTAATGGTGAGTATCGGAATGTAGGTCTAACAGATGGTTACAACATGACTGTGGGCATGCTGAAGAGGTATATATACAGTGTAGTGGTGAGTATCGGAATGTAGGTCTAACAGATGGTTACAACATGACTGTGGGCATGCTGAAGATGTATATTATATACAGTGTAGTGGCGCGTATCGGAATGTAGGTCTAACAGATGGTTACATATAGAATATTATGTCAGTGCCTTTTACTATTTATCATATAGATTATCCACATTTTTTGTATGAATTACTATTAATACCTATTTCTCAGAATGTTACGTTTGTCGAGGATGCCGCCATGTTGTTGTTTTTTGTTTGTTTTATGACGTCAGTCAACGTTACGTTTATGACGTCAGATAACGTTACGTACAATAAACGTCGAGGGATTCCGCATTGATTTACTCTTTTGCTCAGTGGCTAATAAAGCAACATTTAATAGGTCAACCCTTTATTGGGCAGAAAAGTGCACATCTGCACGATAAAACATGACTGTGGGCATGCTGAATATGTATATATACAGTGTAGTGGTGAGTATCGGAATGTAGGTCTAATTGTAGTGGTGAGTATCGGAATGTAGGTGTAAGTGTAGTGGTGAGTATCGGAATGTAAGTCTATGTGTAGTGGTGAGGATCTAAATGTAGGTCTAAGTGTAGTGGTGAGTATCGGAATGTAGGTCTAAGTGCAGTGGTGAGTATCGGAATGTAGGTCTAAGTGTATTGGTGAGGATCGGAATGTAGGTCTAAGTGTAGTGGTGAGTATTGGAATGTAGGTCTAAGTGTAGTGGTGAGGATCGGAATGTAGGTCTAAGTGTAGTGGTAATGATCGGAATGCAGGTCTAAGTGTAGTGGTGAGTATCGGAATGTAGGTCTAAAAGATGGCTACAACATGACTGTGGGCATGTTGAAAGTGTATATATACTGTATAGTGGTGAGTATCGGAATGTAGGTCTAACAGATGGTTACAACATGACTGTGGGCATGTTGAAAATGTATATATACAGTGTAGTGGTGAGTATCGGAATGTAGGTCTAACAGATGGTTACAACATGACTGTGGGCATGTTGAAAATGTATATATACAGTGTAGTGGTGAGTATCGGAATGTGGGTCTAGCAGATGGCTATAACATAACTGTGGGCATGTTGAAAATGTATATATACAGTGTAGTGGTGAATATCGGAATGTAGGTCTAACAGAAGATTACAACATGACTTTGGTCATGCTGAAGATGTATATAGTCAGTGTAATGGTGAGTATCGGAATGTAGGTCTAACAGATGGTTACAACATGACTGTGGGCATGCTGAAGAGGTATATATACAGTGTAGTGGTGAGTATCGGAATGTAGGTCTAACAGATGGTTACAACATGACTGTGGGCATGCTGAAGATGTATATTATATACAGTGTAGTGGCGAGTATCGGAATGTAGGTCTAACAGATGGTTACATATAGAATATTATGTCAGTGCCTTTTACTATTTATCATATAGATTATCCACATTTTTTGTATGAATTACTATTAATACCTATTTCTCAGAATGTTACGTTTGTCGAGGATGCCGCCATGTTGTTGTTTTTTGTTTGTTTTATGACGTCAGTTAACGTTACGTTTATGACGTCAGATAACGTTACGTACAATAAACGTCGAGGGATTCCGCATTGATTTACTCTTTTGGTCAGTGGCTAATAAAGCAACATTTAATAGGTCACTAGTGGTGAGTATCGGAATGTAGGTCTAAGTGCAGTGGTGAGTATCGGAATGTAGGTTTAAGTGTATTGGTGAGGATCGGAATGTAGGTCTAAGTGTAGTGGTGAGTATTGGAATGTAGGTCTAAGTGTAGTGGTGAGGATCGGAATGTAGGTCTAAGTGTAGTGGTGAGTATCGGAATGTAGGTCTAAAAGATGGCTACAACATGACTGTGGGCATGATGAAGATGTATATATACAGTGTAATGGTGAGTATCGGAATGTAGGTCTAACAGATGGTTACAACATGACTGTGGGCATGCTGAAGATGTATATATACAGTGTAGTGGTTAGTATCGGAATGTAGGTCTAAGTGTAGTGGTGAGTATCGGAATGTAGGTCTAACAGATGGTTAGAACATGACTGTGGGCAGGCTGAAGTTGTATATATACAGTGTAGTGGTGAGTATTGGAATGTAGGTCTAAGTGTAGTGGTGAGTATCGGAATGTAGGTCTAAGTGTAGTGGTGAGTATTGGAATGTAGGTCTAAAAGATGGCTACAACATGACTGTGGGCATGATGAAGATGTATATATACAGTGTAGTGGTGAGTATCGGAATGTATGTCTAAAAGATGGCTACAACATGACTTTCGGCATGATGAAGATGTATATATACAGTGTAGTGGTTAGTATCGGAATATAGGTCTAAAAGATTGCTTCAATTTGACTGTGGGCATGCTGAAGATGTATTGGAATGTAGGTCTAAGTGTAGTGGTGAGGATCGGAATGTAGGTCTAAGTGTAGTGGTGAGGATCGGAATGTAGGTCTAAGTGTAGTGGTGAGTATCGGAATGTAGGTCTAAAAGATGGCTACAAAATTGTTTAAGGACCGCAAGAATATTTTTCCATATGCTACACAAGTGAAATTGACTACATACCATTTTCAAACGGGTTAGACAGAATGTCTAAGCAATGTCGCATTAAACTGGACATTGTCAAGTCTTCTGCATTACATAAAAACAAAATGATGATATTCATCGTTCTATTAATTAAAAAGAGTCCGAGATTTATTGATAATTTCTAAAAAATAATTAATTTATCCAAAAAAAACAATACAAAACGTTTTAATATTTTTCTTTAATTTTGCATTACCTTTAATCTCTACCAATGGAACTATGAACGCGAAATTTTATTTTTCCCCGAAATTGATAGAAGCTTTGACAGTGTAAATGCATACACCGAACATTTTTGAAAAACGCTGAATTTTTATCGCATCCAAAATGAGGTAAATTTACAAGACCTAGTTGCATATTTGCACTGCAGTCTTATCTGTAGATTACATCTAAAGAAATGATGATATAAGCTTGTTAAGGAATCAATAGTCATGAAAATTACATTTTTGGGAGAGAAAAGGCATTTTATTGAAATTTCAAAATCTCCATTTTCAATTATTATTTGTTTGGTATAAAATGTTCCTAAAGAATACAGAAACATTGAACATTGAACAGTTTCCATTTTTGGAATGCAATGTGTATTTAAACGGGTGCGATGATGAACACTTTAATCTTAATGAAATAAAGAAGGGATGGTCCCTAAATGAGTCTGAGGAGTATATATACAGTGCAGTGGCGAGTTAGCAATCGTTTTGATAATCTTTTTCATTTTTAAGTTGTTTGCGCGGTGATAAATTAAATAATTTCCACGACTTGGTATTAGGTTATCTTTGAATTATTTAGAAAACGTTGTAGTGCGGATCGTTTCAATCTATACCGTTTTAAGTGTAGTGATGTATGTGTGTATTTGGTATGTTCACATATCACGATACATGCATTATAGTTTAGTCAAATCACACACTGTATTAAGGTATTTGATATGTTAATGTATATATAATGCGTGTCTTGGGTGTTTTTTTTAGGAAAAATAAATTACTGTTTACCTAGACGTTCCTCAATTTAACTTGTTTATCACTTGAGTCCCTTTCAGACAATGTGTCAAAATTAACTAGAAAATAATTGATGTTGACGAATTATATCAACTATCGATTTAAACCAATGCAGCTATTATCTGACAAAATAATGACGTATTTAAAATTATAATTATGATGGCAATACATGTCTTTTTTCAGACAAACGTATTCGCCTTCAACATGGATTGAACGTTAACAGAGGTAATGTTGAAGTTCAAGTTTATGGACAATGGTTGTCAGTCTGTGGCGATGACTTTGATGTACATGATGCCGAGGTAGTCTGTCGACAAATAGGATTCTCATCACCAACGTAAGATTCAATAACATCTACCTTATGCATATACTGTTTATTTTCAGTTTTACAAACTATGTCTCATTTTATAATGCCTAATGAATGAGATACACACGTAGAACATCAAGTGTAGCATTTACAAAACACAATCAACCAAACTCATAACATTTGAAAAACAAAATACGTGGATACCGTAAAGTTATATGTAAAAAAGAGTTGACAAAGTGGGTAAAACCTTAAAAGAGAGAATGATAATGGCTTTTGGAAACGGCCGAGCACCACACAAAATATTGCAGTCTCGGTTTGATTGAGCGGTAGTGAAATATGCTAGCTACCTCTCACGCCCTCTAGCCCCGGGTTGAGCAGAACTCAATATTCATAAAATCAATAGTACAAAATGTTAACCACCCCGAAGATGGCATGCATATGGCGGTGGACATGGAGTATAATGCTTCCCAATGTCGTACAGCGTATGGTCCCAGTATCTAATAAAATTAAATGCCCCGAAGAGCGAAATAAACATAATGGAATTTAGTTTATCGGCCGGAGTTGTGGAACCTCCGAATCAAAAATTAAGTAAGAAAACAAAAGAAAATGAAAATGTACCACCGATAACTAAATATAAGTTTCGGGTTCAGCGATCTCCAAAGATCGAATGAATAACAGTACTGATTGCAAGCGCGGGTTGACGTTTTACTGCCGCCACACTGCACAAGCAACGCCACTGTGCAATAAAAAAGAGTATGATAATGGACCTTTGTAAACGGCCGAGCACGACACATACGAAATATTGCAGTCTCGGTTTGAGTGAGACTGTTCATGAGCGGTAATGAACTATGAGAACTACCGCACACGCCCTCTAGCCCCGGGTTGAGCAGAACTCAATATTCATAAAATCAATAGTACAAAATTTTAACCATCCCAAAGATGGCATGCATATGGCGGAGGACATGGAGTGTAATGCTTCCCCATGTCGTACGGTGTATGGTCCCAGTATCTAATAAAATTAAATGCCCCGAAGAGCGAAATAAATATAATGGAATTTAGTTGGGAGCGGCGGTTATGAAACCTGCGTATCACAAGTACAGCCAACAGACTAAGTTAAAAAGCAGACAACATATCCTATGAGTGGTTAAACAATACCCAGAGCCTTTTATCGGCCTTGTTGGTTAGAGATTAGATCATGGCGGGGATTTCTTTATTTACACTGTCCTGTTTTAAAGGGACGACAGTAGGGTAAGTGTAAGGTTTGGTGCACCCTAGAACCGGTTTAAACTCCCAGTGGCCTACTTCTCCAATGACCGTTCCAAGGCGGTAGCCCTATTGTCAACCCTTTTGTGTTTGTGATGTCGTTTTCTTTTATTATTATTTTTGCCTTCTTGTTTGTCTGTTTCCATGTTTGATTCTGTGTTTTGTGGTTGACTGTCCTCCTTTAATGCTACTTTCTCTGTCCGATTTTTTTATATTTCTTTGATAAGGTTGTGTGGCAAAGCTATATATAATATAGAAAAATCATAAGTACTTATAGATGAAGCTTGAAATATAAGTGTATTTGTTTTGTTAGCTAAAGACCGTTAGGATTCTATTCGATAATAAGTGTAGGCTAGTGTTCATGTCTACCCGTGCATCATTCCTTTATCTCTCTCTGGGGCGACTTGAAACAACCTAAACAATGTGTTGTTGAGTCGTTCAACAGTAATCTATTGCATTTCCTCTACAAAATATATCCTTGCTCATACGTTCAAGTACTTAGCCATTGTCTAAAGTGTTTAATGTTTTTTTAGGAATGCAACAATTTATAACATAGGAAAGTTTGGATATAGCTATTCGTCAACTGATATATGTGATCTACAATGTATGGGAAATGAGACAGATTTAGATGAGTGTGCATCCTACCCTTGGGATCAGACTGCACGTCAGCAATGTGGATCTTACCGTGCCAGTGTAAACTGTCGTAAGTAAAATGCGTGAACACATTTTGGAATGTCCCTCGCGAAAAAATATAGTGTTTGGTCATAAAACATGCGTCCTGTCAGAACTACTGGTATGATACAATTTATGAAAAACAGTATGCAAGTATGATGAAAACAATTTCGATTTGTGAAGTAGATATAAAAGCCGAAGAGGAAATGCAGCATTAACACAACAACTACAAAGATTAATAAAAGGCAAGACATGACTTCACAAACCTAGAACCTAGCATTCTTTTGCCACTGACTGTCAACCCTGTTTGTGTACTTTTGTAGTTGTGAATTGTATTTTATTTTATTGTTTTATTAAAAATGCGTTCATGTTTTGAATGTGTTTAAATTTGACACTGACTTCAACCTGTATAGTGTACATGTAAATTATTCAAAGTATACATTGCAGTTATGAAACACACAATCATGTGTCCTATTGTAATATGTTGATTGCTACATGTATATTAGTACTGCTGTATGTATTGTTTGTTTTACATGCAAAAGGACCACATACACCCGTCAGATTAGTTGATGGTCCCAACCAATACTCTGGTCGAGTTGAGATTGAATATCAGCGAACTTGGGGTACAATTTGCGATTATGAATTTGATGAGCAAGATGCAATGGTTATATGCAGAATGTTGGGATATAGTACTGGGTAAATAGCATGCCTGTTTAGCATCATTGTTTAGTAAAAAAATGATTAATATACATTATATATATATAAATTACATATACTCTTATATTAGTATATTTGTCATATTTTAAAGTATATGGTAGTACTTATTTGCATGCTAGTTATATTTTTATATTCAGCGATATTTAACTAGCAATAAAACTCTAGCATAACCCGTTGCACGAGATTATGCTTACGTATTTTGTCAATATTGATATAACTGTATTTCAATAGCTAAGCAATACAATCACATTTCGATATTGAGCGTTGAGGTTTTAAAATACTTAGTTATAAGATGGTTTTATCATTCTTGTCGATTTTGACATATATATTGTTTGTTTGCAGAAGTCTATACGTTCGTAAGCGGTCGTTTTACGGCAGTGGAACTGGTAACATAACTATATCGCACCTTGGTTGCACAGGAACAGAACCAGACATATCGGAGTGCACAACATCATATACCTGGTTAAGTCCGTACCAGTACTGTGACCATCAAAGAGATGTTGGAGTTCAGTGTAGTACGGATGAATTTGTATCTTTATTAAAAAAAATAACGTGTATGAGCCCACTATATGTGGCTTTAAAGTAAAAAACAGATTAATCCGGTGCAAGGGGGCTTGTAGATATTGTTGTTTAAATTATATCTCATGAACAGACTCAATTTAACCTTATCTTCTACTTTGTTCCTTTGACTGTGTTTGTTACTTCAAATGGATCTCCCTTTTAGTACAGACCCAGTTGCGTTTAAGTACCCCATACAAATGCAGAACGAACGCTGAACGAATGGAAAATGAACGCAGATTAATCGCAGAAAGAACGCAGAATGAACGTTGTACGATCTATATTTTAATGCATTTGCGTTCGTTTCGTTTTTTGCGTTTGTTTTCAGCGTTTATCGTTTTAAAAAATGAACGATGAATGCATTTTTTAAAATGCTAAACGCTGAAAACGAACGAAACGAACGAAACGAACGAAATTGTATTTCTCTATTTCGTATAACGTCTAGTATTATCCTTTTGATTTGATATTTAAAATCTCGATTTAAACGAAGAGCGTTTTTCAGTATTTTAATGTAAATAATTACAATGTGTAAATGTTGTTTTAGAACAGCTGAAACTTTAATTTTTACTGATTCAAAATGGAAAGAAATATTTAGTAGCACAAACTTTAAATCATTTCAGTATAAAACACAGACATATATTGTGATTAGGTCTGTGTATAAAACTAAAATAATGGTGACGAAAAATAGCCGGTATCTCGGTATATAGTGTTATGTATGTTACATGTTTGATGAAACTAACATAAACCCAAACGAAAACAGAATAATCATCACGAGCGCCACCAAATAATGTCAACAAAAAGACCCATTCTTGAATATGATCACATAAACATACGTCGCCGACTCGTGATAAAAATCGCATGGCTAGATAGCAAGCGTATTTTAATCTAGAGAGAGGTAGCAATTGGCAAACGCTGAACGAACAAAAGCAAATGCATTTTCTCCGTTTGTGCATTTAAACGCACACATTATGTCGCGTTCGTTTCGTACATTTAAATGAAAGCATAGTTTCCTTTATAAACGTTGAAAGCATCTAAGAATGCAAATGATTTGCATTTTTAAAAAATGAATTTAAAACATGAAATGAAAACGGAATGCAAATGGAGCTCAAACGGAACGCAAACGAAACGCGAACGGAATGCATTTTTGGGGTACCTGAACGCAGCTGGGTCTGTAGGTGTAACAGTCATACTAAGGTGCGTATGGATCTTCCTTTTAGTAGGTATTAACAGTCATACTAACGTGCGTATGGATTTCCCTTTTAGTATGTATTATTAGTCATACTAGCGTTCGTGTGTTTTTGTTACTTTAATTGGATCTCACTTTTAGTATGTGTTAACAGTCATACTAATGTGTTTGTTACTTTAAATGGATCTCCCTTTTAGTGTGTTTAAAGATGTCTATTTTAGCATGTGTTAACAGTCATACTAGCGTTCGTTTGTGTTAACATATCTCCCGTTTAGTATGTGTTAACAGTCATACTAACGTTCGTTTGTGTTTGTTACTTTAAATGAATCTCCCTTTTAGTGTGTTTAACAGATGTCCATTTTAGCATGTGTTAACAGTCATACTAGCGTTCGTTTGTGTTTGTTACTTTAGATGGATCTCTCTTTTCGTATGTGTTAACAGATCTCCCTTTTCGCATATGTTAACAGTCATACTAGCGTTCGTTTGTGTTTGTTACTTTAAATGGATTTCCCTTTTAGCATGTTTTAACAGTAAACCTAGCGTTCGTTTGGTGCAGACTGGAGGCTGTAAACTAAACCCCCGTACTCGAATCAGTATTGTTGACAGATCCTTGGCATCATCGAGCCCAATATATTGTTTAGGACCCTATATCTCATTTTTGAGTGCTTTGAAGTAGCTCTCACGTACACCTTCAACAGCTATGCTACCTTATTCTCTTTATTATATTTGTCTCTAGAAAAGTATATCCACTCTCTGTATTTATTAACTTTCACAATAGTGTTCGTTTAGTATAGTGTGATAAAACGTATCCCGTGCGGCTCTAAAATGGTGCTTGATAGCGTGAGACTCGTTAATTCTTACACCACCTATCAAGAACAGACTCAATAAGACAGAGTCTGCTGGGGGTATTATTTGTCTTTGTTGTTTCCAAAGGATCTCCCTTTTCAGCATGCATAGCGAAATAATGTGAGTATTGGCGATGTGATTTAATGATAAATATAAATTACAGCTCAATATTCTATGAAAATTTATTTATTAAAGAATAAACACTATATATCTGACCTTTTTCTTACAAGATACGCCGGTTCGTCTATCGGATGGTTGGACAAAGTATTCCGGCCGTGTTGAGCTTTATTATAACAATAGGTGGGGCACCATATGTGATGAAGGATTTGATATGAAAGACGCAGAAGCTATATGTTCGATCCTTGGATTTAGGAAAGACCAACAGAGGTAATAAGAAAAATGAAGAATCGTTCTTTTACCAGGTATCTTCAATAGTCTACATTGACCAAAACACTGTCTCTTTAATACAACCTGGAATTGTGGAAATATCAATATAATGACTCGATGAATTGCAATTGTAGCTCGATAAGCCTCTTAACCAGTCAACTACATTAACAAATACTAATCAATATAGAAAGCAAGTGTTTTGCTTGTGTGTGTGTGTTTTATCTGAACTCATACTTTACCTACTCATCTGCGAACTAATTGTCTTAATATGTACTCTTACTGAAGCATCTCTATCCACCCGGGTGCCTTCTATGGTCACGGTAAAGGAGATGTCATCATAGACAACCTAAACTGCAGTGGTACAGAGGGCGATCTGTTTGAGTGTAAATCTCCAAAATGGTTAACCAGTACATGTGGGCATGAAAAGGATGTAGGGATCAATTGTCGTGAGTATTATGCGCTTTTGTAGCAAACTGTTAAAACACACGCTTTTTAAGCTAAATGATGAAACAACAGAATGATTTGATTTTATTTTTCAAGTTAGGAATTACGTTTTTAAACGTCAAAATTCATTTTCCAAAATATTTTAGGAGCACACACAGAAGTCCGTCTAATGGCATACGATGTTGCACTGGAAACCGATCCTAAGGTAACAGAAAACGTGCAAGGACGAGTAGAAGTAAAATACGACGGAGAGTGGGGAACGATTTGCAATGATCATTTCGATGATGACGACGCTCTTGTTTTGTGTCGAATGATGCACTACACTTCCGGGTAATAGTTGTATAATCCAATGCAATACCTTAAGTATGATAACACGTTAACGGACTTTGAACATCTGATATACACTCTCGCATTCAAATAATTTGAGAAACTTAAATATTTTGGAAATTACAAAGATTTCGTACGGCTTGCATACTTATAAGCGGATCATACGTTGATGTCACACAGCGCGCGCAAAGACCCGCCATCCCACCGACACGCACAGTACACACATTCACAAAGACTCACAAACACGCAGATGCAGTTTATCAGCTTTTGATGAAGCCTTCCACTTTATGACATGGATGCATGCGTTTGTCTCTCAGCATATCGAAAGGCCCACACCGTAATGTGGTAGTTCGTCTGAAATGTATCGATCAATGGTTGTTCGTAAATATTTTATTTAAATCTCCCTATATTTTATTCTGCTTTGCAAACGTGCATCTCGAGATGCCACATTTCGAAAGTTGCCGTTATGATCTTAATTATCTCCCTTTAATATTTACTGAATGCACAGTAAACTATTGATCTGGCACGTCTTTATTTGTGATTCAACTAATTTGAGCTATAAGTTTATGGACCATCCATGTAACCAAACAGATTGATTTCGATTGAGTGGAGTTATTAAGGCTCTTAATAATAAACGCGTCGGATATCTTTCAGTCTTTCCATCAAGTTACTACAATTATCGTGTACACTTATGGCAGTGGGATCATATTACATGCTTGCTACCTCAGAAACCGTTACAATCATGTATCATAAAAGAAGTCGGAGCAATATTGATATTTAATTGATACTATATATTATATATATAATACATTACTTGAAACATCTATTAATCTTTCACACTTGAATACAACATGTAAAGGAGAGAGGTAACAACAGAACATGAATAAGTTTGATGTTACAAAACTGAAAATCTCTCTGATATCCCTATATACCAGTCAACCTTTGCAACCTGATACCCATATATGCCGGACGGCTCTCTAATTCTAATACCCCTAAATACCGGACACATGTTCAGGTCACACGAGGCCATCCAGTAAAAAGGATATAGGTGCTACCAGTTTATGTCGGCAATGAGCATTAGGGTTATGTATTTAAACTTATACAAGTATGCAATTTTGTATACTTTCGTATTTTTAAAATAGCATACTATACGGAAAACACCGTTAATTGTTTAAGTTGAATAGTTGTAATACTATATTATAATCATAGCTATTTCGAGTTTCGAAATTCGCGTGTTTACGGGTTTGCTTATTTTTTATTTCAGAACTCATATGTCTTCTACTTATGATCTTGAGGTAGACTTTGGACCTGGCCAGGGTCAAATTATTATAGATGACCTTCAATGTCTAGGTGTAGAAAACGACATATCTACATGTAGAGCTAGTGAATGGACCATCCATGACTGTAAACATGACGAAGATGTAGCAGTACATTGCAGTAAGCGATTGCTTTGATTAGACAAGTTTTATTTATGTATGCTAAGTACATTTAAGCGCTCAGTGTTTCCCGTTTGTATGTGTATCTTTTTCGTATTTCCTTGTTCCGTCGTTATTGTTTAGAACTACTGCACAATTGTAACTAATATGTATAAATAAACTCTTGTAAATGAATATATGTAGTGTATATATTTTTGGAATAAGTACATGAATACCATTTTATTTGTAGATTTATGTCCTTCTTATAAATGTTGGATTTCAGAGTTTCAGGAAGAAATAGATCCTTGTTCACCAGAGCAGCACAAATCATTCCCGAATCTAGCTTTCCGATACGTCAACTTTATGATTGACACTTTAAATACAACACGATATGACGATTTTAGGCTTCCGCTTAGATGGTATAACGTGGAATATAACAGTATGCCAGAATTTCCACCAAGTTTAAATTCTTGTGGAACACACTACCCTATCTACTTAAACGGTAAGGTGACACTATTTCCTCTTGATGACTTATTCTTAATATAAATATCTGGTTCAACAACGCTACATTGACTTTCTAAAAGGTATAAAAATTCAAGCCTATTATAAGGATTTATTGAATCATCGAATTATAATAGCTGGTCAAATTATACACAGCCGAGTACAATAGCTGTTAAAATTATACACAGCCGAGTACAAAAGCTGATCAATAGTATTTACTTATACTAGTACAAAACAAATACAGTGTAACTATGAAACCAACATTTAGTTTTTGATTAGATAAATCCGCTTACACCCTTATTCTTCATTTTAAAAACGAAAGATAAGCACATTCCGTTTGTCAAATAGATAATTTTATAGTACCAATACATATAATTGTAGTTCGCCAAAATAAATATTGCTATATCAAACGTTTCAATTTGGTTTTATAGTGTTAATGATTTTGCTGTGACTATATAAAGAAAATAAAAATGCATTTATTTATTATTTTAGGATCTAATCCAACTGTCAAAGATGGTTTAGTGAACAGAACAGCTTGCCAAGTAGGCGACGATGCCACATGCATGTATACATACAACATTCAAATGAAAAACTGCTATAACTCACACTTCGTGTATCAGCTTGGACCTTCAATGAGTGACCAGAGTGGATACTGCTTCGGTTTGTATTTAGTACTATACATGTAAAGTTCTGACCTGATTTCTGTGTAATAAAACAAAGAAATAATGTAGAACAACCGTTCACTACTGCACTCTCATTGAAACTGAAACCTATCCTATTATTGTAATTCCAATTAACAATTTAATCTTAACATTAGTTAAATTCATTCGTTTTTGGACTTCATGATCTTGGAAACGGGCCAATAATACGATATGAAAACAGACACACTAACTTGTTCGTTCAACAATAACAAAGTATTATATATAATTTAGGTTAGAAATACGTTTAGTTTCTTTTACTCAATCATGTTAATATCTTGTGAATTTATTTTTATTTCAGGAATTGGTCGTAATGGTATGTTGCACGATTACTTCATTTAGTTTATTTACTTAATAATCCAATTGTAATTCATACTTCATGATTGAATGATAAAATAATAATCAAAGTATATTCATCGAAACTTGGTGAATGATATCACTTTTAGTTTGTTAGCGGATGCAGACTGGATGTTTTTGTTGAAACTTTCCCGTTCATTTTTTATGACACTATTTTAAGAGGTTAAATGCAACTCCAACATTGTTTAACAACTAACCGAAACATGTTACCCTATTGTCAAATCGTTTAGTTTGTGGTTTCTTAGACTTACTTTTAAGTATTATATCCATGTAATTGTTGTTTATTTAAATTTAAGGACTCTTCCGCGGCAAGGACTATCACAGCCTGACTTATATGGTGATGTGATTTCTATGGGGATGTGATTTATAAACTTCGTAAGATTCATGGCCATGATAACTTTCATACTATCTTTGTTAAACTTGGTAACAATTTTATCAAAAGAGGTTATGACCCTATCATTTGCAAAGTACTGCATGCTTGGTGGTGGACCCTTTTTACAGTTCGCCACTATTCTTTCATCTTTAATTGTTCGATGACCGGACAGGCTGTGAACCCTATGATGACGCCTAGCTAAAGCCCATTGGGACGGTGGCGTTTGATGTTTGTCTATGATCTTTCTTGTCGTGCTCTAAATGGTTTATTCTCTTGTTGCTCTGGATTCTGCCAAGTCATTGAGTACCTGCATTGTGGCTTTCTAGGCTATAATTTTGTATTATATTTACACGAGCATATATGTGTTTTACTTATATTGCCTATTGATGCTGCCTTGTTGGTTAGAAATTAGATCATCGCGGGGTTTCTTTATTTACACTGTCCTGTTTTAATTGGATGCCAGTAGGGTAAGTGTGAGGTTTGGTGCACCCTAGAACCGGTTTAAACCCCCAGTGGCCTACTTTGCCACTGACCGTTCCTAGGCGGTAGCCCTATTGTCAAACATTTTGTGTTTGTGATGTCGTTTGCATTTATTATTACTTTTTATTTCTTGTTTGTCTGTTTGCGTGTTTGTTTCTGTGTTTTGTGGTTGACTGTCCTCCTTGAATGCTACTTTCCCTGTCCGATCTTTTTATATTTCTTTTGATGACTGCGAATTGTAAATGTTACACTCCCTGTTCAAATGCTGCTGGGTTGAAACCACCTTCTAGGGTACACAATCCTCACTGTTATTCCGATAAAATAGGGCAGTGATTGATGCAAAGAAAAGCAAATTATGTAAAACATGTACGTTATTACTATTTCAAGTTAAAATATATACTTTAGGAACACAACCGAATTTTGTACCAGACCGGGTCTCGGTAGACGTGAAAACTAACAAAACCCATGTGACGTTTGTGTGCAAGTTTGATACTACAGAGGAAGACCTATTATATCAAGTGTACTGGGACATTGATGGAGAGCAGCATTATTCGTTTATCAAAGGCTACTGTAACAAGTCCAATTTAACGTTGCTCCATTTACAAGAAGCTGACCTACGACAGAACAATATACTGATGGGTATAAATGTAAGTGTGAATGATATAATATAAAATAAGCTCAGTATACATTATAGCTTTTGGACATGTTTTAGTAAAACTCACAGACTCTATTTGTATAATCAAACACATACTACGTGCAACTCCACCTCCTCATATGTTTTTGTATATTTCCTTTCTAATAACGAGCATAGTACTAACTGTTGCTATCAGTATATGGTTATAGAAACTGCCATGAATCGTCCATGATTCCATAGTTCATGTACTTAATAATGGGGACGACCTACAATATAAATGACACTAATAAATACCAAGACATAACGTTCTAGAAAACTCACAACTAGACTCGGCGTTCATACACTGACACTAAGGTCCAATTGCTATTATTTTACCTCACGTTTACACTCTTGCATACCCTTGTATGAAAACTGTTGTACAGTACTGTTTACCGATTATGACGCGGAGAGGCCACAATATGACGTCACAGCAAGTGTATAAATAGTTCATATTGTTAACATGTTGATATAATCCAAAAAATAAAATTGAAAACACAATACAATTAATTTACAATGCCTGAAGACAAAAGCCGCTTTAGTGATTTTATTTTTTATCCTCCGACAATTTGAATATTCTTTTATATAATATACCATTTTATTTTGTTTAAATGAAATTGTTCAAAGATGCCTTTTTTTCTCATTTATATTTGATAATAATAGTTCCATGTCTTATTAATAAAACGTTTTGCTACTGCACATTCATTAGAAAAATACTAGGCCCTTTTACTGCGCTTGCTACCACTAGCATTTAAATGAACTTGTTTCAAAAACAACGTATCAGCCTTGACTCGTTACAGTATAGTTAAGTTGTTTCAACTACTATGAACTGGTCAGAGCGATCAATGTTTCCGCCTGAATCATCCCTGTTCTGAAATGTGTTAATGCTTGATATACATGTATTCATGTTGGACATCATGATACCTTAGATAAATAATAAATTCGTCTTCATGCAGTTGTTTCATCTATTCATTTTATTGAATTTCCACTATGTATGTGAATATTGCTGAAATATTGATAACCGGATCACTCACGTGACTCATTTGTAACAGATAACGTGTGCTGTAAGAGCCTTCACAGTTCCATATGGAAGGCCAGGTAGAAGATCCAAAACATCGGAAGCGTTTTTCGCTGGTGTGAAGATCCTGACACCAACCATGACGATGAAAAGAGGAGAAACCAAAGCCATTGAATTTATTATGACGGTTCCCTTTCAATGCCCTGTTGTAGACTGTGTATTGCGTCTTGTATCATCAACGCCAGACTATGGAATTTGTGACAGTATGATACCATGTTTATAGTTTTTATCATTCACGTTAACAATTAAAGAAAACATCGTATTGCATATTGTTAACTAAATTAAGAACTATATTATAACCAGAACATCACACAAAGAAATTGCCTGATAAGTCCATTACAAGAACATTTGCAACATTAACTACTTAAGGCATCACTGTATACTACCTACTGCATTTGAAACAGAGCCAATGCCATGTTTTTTATTCATAAAAAATAGTATGATAATGGACCTTTGGAAACGGCCGAGCACGACACATAAAAAATATTGCAGTTTCGGTTTGATTGAGACTGTTCATGAGCGGTAGCTCACGCCCACTAGCACCGGGTTGAGCAGAACTCAATATTCATAAAATCAATAGTGCACAAGTTTAACCATCCAGAAGATGGCATGCATATGGCGGTGGACATGGAGTGCAATACTACCCCATGTCGTACGGCGTATGGTCCCAGTATCTAATAAAATTAAATGCCCATAAGTCGCACTACGAAAATCAAATAAATTGGTTTTGTAATCACGTTTATTTGTATCGTATATACCATTCTGCTTATGCACACATACTGTTTACTATCAAAGGTAATAGCCTAGCATTTGGAGAGGATTCTTGTGGCGTAGATATTCCGAAAACTGCAGTCGGCGAAGTTCAACGTCTGACCATTACCACTGCAGAGACAGGGCAATATGGTGTGTCAGGAAAATTCAAGGTCTTTTTGCAGACTGTACCTGACATAGAACATCCACTTTGGGATGATTATAAACTTCCGGCTATAAATGTAAGTTTAACAATACAAATGAAGTTGCATAGCGTAACATTTGAACATAATTGGTCAGAATAAAAATCACAACACATATATATATATATAATTATATAAAAGTTGAACAGGATGTGTTACATTCAAGGACAACAGCCAACCAAACAACGCATAGAAACATAAACGGGTTGGAAGTGGCGCTACCGCCTTGGAACGGTCAGTGGCCACAAATGCCGGGGGGTGTTTAAACCAGGTTATAGGTTGACCGTTACGTTTTTTAGAATGTGTTGCTTTGTTTTATTGGTGTACAAAGAAGTTATATATTCATACCAAATGGCATTTTGCGTCATATCAACTATTATTTTGTATATGCAAAAAAGTACTACAAGTATGTTTCCTGTTATAATTAGTCTTTACATATAGTGCATATACAAACTCTAAGGATGAAGATATGATAAGCATTATATTGAATTTCACTTAGGCTTTTTTGCTTAATATTCAAATATAACCTTAGTACAAGTCCTCGGTGGCATGGATGAAGGAGTTAACATATAATTGCTTTCAAAGTAAATCGGTTAGCTTGATGGAACGCGGTGTCCACTTGAGATGCACATACAGCCTCCAACAAACGCCAAGTAAAGGTAATGGACCCATCCGCATCGGTTACAAGCGAGTATTTTACCAACAGCACTACCCGTATATACAAACTGTTTTTATTTTGTTTTCAGATTGAGATTGTCCCAGAGATAGACAGGAAATGGAGAGGCAAACTATGTGCTGCCAGAAATGATCCACACATGTATACATTCGACGGAAAGTAAGACTGAATAGAACATTTGCAAAATATGATATGAATGACTGATAAATTGATGCAGAGCATTATCGCCCAAAATGAATAACGCACCTGAATATTAGGAACAGTTGATATTTATTATATCAAGTAATACTAATTAAAATGTCTTCGATCTCTGTTGATGCACCTACGAGAGAGAAGCGGTGGGCATATGGTTACACCAGGGTAGGAACTTAGACAGAACCTGGTATCAACATGGGGATATTGGATATTTAGCATACTGGTAGACCCTGGGGAATAAGGAGATGGGAGTTAGACAGTCAATGTGTACATTGATCTAATTTCTCGATGATATGCCTGTTGTACACAGGGTGGAGGAAAACATTGATAGGTACATTACACATGCCCGAATTCATTGATTTCTCATGGGGACGTACATCGAGAAAACCAGGCTATAATCAATAAATGAACGAGCCATAGTGCATATTACAACTAAAACAAACCAAGTCTGCTACTTTTCTCTTTTGTATGTGTTTGTTGCTTCCAAGGGATCCCCTTTTACATGTTTGCTCAATGCAACCCGAATCATTAGTTTAATGCACAAGAATTTATCAATATGTTTAACAGTTTAAAAATATGCATGTTTATACTCCCTAAACTGTATTCAATTTATATTCTCTATGGTGTATTATCGTCAAATATATAGCATACTTTTACACAAAAAACATATGATAGAATATCTCAGGAAAATTATATCAATTAAATTGGAAATCTTATCTAATCAAAACTCAACTATGTATTTTTTACACGTTTAAAAATAATGTTTTCCATTTCAAATGTGTCAAAAGCCTTTTTATATGATTGTTTTGTTTTTTATTTCAGACAATATGAGCATCATGAGAAAGGCGGCGAATACACGCTTTATAAACATTCTACATTTATAGACGTTGAGGTAATGTATTTTATTGATGGCATCCCTTTAGCTCAATATGTAGGGGACCTACAGTAATCTGGATATTTTTGTATTGAAATATAATTAATTGCATAAATACATCCCTAAAATCAAAATTATAGTATAATCGCCGAATATTTGTTAACGTATGCCAAACGTACAAAAAGCTAAAACGATGTTTGCGAGTCACTTTGATTTGTGAGACGTACGTGACGCTATGCTTGTATATGCTGAAAACTGTCTAATATTATAAGCCTAAGCATTCAGGTACAACTTGTATATAGAGAAGATCTTAGTGCCTGTTTTATATTTAATGTATTAAACGAGTTTAAATAAATCGATCAATAAATAGGCAATAATGTGACATTATATGACTTCAAAAATGCCACATAACATACATTTATAAATGTAGTTGCCTAATATATACCATAGTCATATGATATTGTATACTATCCCCTAAAGTGCAGTCGGAACTGTCTAGTCGATTTTGTAATCCATTACGTGCTGGTTCCAAAGGATCTCCCTGTTAAGTATTTATTTACATTTAATTTATCACATATCATGGCTTCTGGGAGTGCAATAAATGCAGGACTTATTTCTCGTAATACACTAGTTTATGATAGATGCATATGAGGACGAAACACTGTGTTTGTATACAGTAAAACATCAATCCCAATTGTTTGCATGGTATATATACACATTGACTATTTTTCATTATTTACAATCTTACTTCATAACATTTTAGGAACGTTAAATTCGGTTTAAGGTGTCTCATTATGTGTAGCGACGTCATATAAACAACAAAACGACGTCATGATTTCTCTTACAAATTGCCGCCGTATATAAGGTTAATTAACAACATTAAAGTATCACATCGTAAGTGTTAAATAGAATCTTGCATTCGTGACTGTGTGTTATTGACTTTAATAAACTCGCTGAATAAAAAGATACTCGGTATAATTTTTACATTCGTGACTGTGTATTATTGACTTTAATAAACTCGTTGGATAAAAAGACACTCGGTAGAGCCTCGTATCCTATTATTTTTTATCCAACTCGTTTATTAAAATCAATACTACACAGTCACTCATGTAAGATCCTCTATGTATTATGTATATTTTCTATAAAATAAACATGTTTAAGACAATCAACGACGTTTTCATTTTCACACATGTTATCAACACGCCATGAGAACATATGGTGTATACGTACCCCATTGTTTTAATAAAGGTACAACACAAAGTGACTCCATGTACAACGGATAGTGACTCACCAATGTGTAACTGTGGAGTTGCAGTCAGGGCAGGTCGGGACGTTTATGTAATCAGCGTATGCAACAACATATGGGATATTGGATATAAATATTGTGGAGACAACACACTGACGGTGAAAAAAGAAAACGACATCACATATACGGTTAGTTCAAATAGTTTATCCAGCATGCATACAATAATACAGTAACAATTTCCTTCGATAAATCGCTCAAAAAATAATTAAATCAGGTAGTTTGCCTTTATAACTGACTTTTTACATCTATTTAAGTATATTGCAGAAGCATCAGGCATTGGGTTTCTAAAATATAAGTCATACCTTTCTTTTAGATATATCTCCCGTATGGTACAGCAGTTCGAGCAAGAATTGACAACCAACCATGGATGGGACAGGAAGGGGGGAAAGTGGTAGATATAAGCCTTCATCCTTCATTGCATGACCAGAATGGTCAAAGCAGAGGTCTATGTGGTACGTTGGACGGTGATCGGGAGAATGACTATCACAAAATCGATGAGAACAATGAACTAGTGTATATAGAAAACAAAACAGATTTCATAAACTCGTGGCTCGTAGATTTCGAGCACAGCATGTTCTCCCGAGAAGTTTATCAACTGCATTTGAAACCATGGATATTTCCGGTTTGTGTCTGTAAAGCAAACCCGGATTTACCATTAACTAATAACTTACCTTGCCAAAGAAGTATACAAGATTGTACACCAGGCATTAGTACGGGTCAACACAGTTGTTTCGATGTATCGTCCAGACGTTCTGTGCGTTCGCTTACCTCAAGACCAAGAATCCCAATCGTCAAAATACAAAATGTATTAAATGAAAGAAGGATAAAGGTACAGTTTAATATATTATTGTAATTTAATATAGATAAGAGTGTGTCTCCTACGAAATACTAGCTATCATATTTTGTATTATTTGTTTGGCAAACATATATAGATTCGAAGAGCGAATATTTTATTTAAACATGTATTGTTTTAATTAAATCACGCTCAATGCAATGCAAATAAAAGAGTACACTCGTACCAGAAATTCAATTCACTGTCAATTTGTACTAGTATAAGAACAGGAGTATGATAATGGACCTTTAGAAACGGCCGAGCACGACTCATACTAAATATTGCAGTCTCGGTTTGATTGAGACTGTCAATGAGCGGTAGTGAAATACGCTGGCTACCGCTCATATTTAATTGTTTATAACTTCACTAAACAAAGTCTAACGATTATAATTTGTTGTCCTTATTGTCGATTGATGTTTCAATTAGCAAACATATAAAGATACACGTTATATATATCAATCATATATGTTCAGAGAGCTACTCCGGAGAGTTGGAATAATGCAACTGCTACATCTTACTGCAAAGATTACATGAACCGGACCAGGACGTTTGCTCTTTGTCAGAAGGTTCCTGCCACTCACACTGGAGTTTCATTGGAAAACTGTATACAAGATATTCTGGTAATAAATGTGATTTCATTTTGTCTGATCTATGTTCATCATTTAAGCGACGCTTTTCTTTATTCTCGCGGAACACCGTTAGTTTTTCTACATAACTCCATATTTGCAAATCATTAAAAATGTTTATTTTAATAGTTCAAGGTAAATTGGTTTTGTATTTTATTAATTGATTATTATTTTGCACGAATAGTGTATTTAAACCTTTGAAGAATTACAAAGCAAACTTAAAAACGCCAACGTTTATTACCTATTACTTCGAGCAGCTTAAAAGGCAAAAGTATACTGGATTCATAAATTGTACATGTTAATGCTTAATGAATACTTCATGATTGCTGTATGTCCGTTTAGATATCGTACTGTTTAACACAAATCAATCGCAAACGACCAAGCTTAAACACTCGAATATCTGCACATCATAGAAACATTACATGGCGTTTTTAGAGATTATCAGCATGCATATACTAGAATAGCCTTAATTCAAAGTCCGTTTATAAAGGCTTTTGATATACTATAGAAAGACGTATTTTCCATTTAATATATATTATATATTACGTATCAGAATTCTAAGCCGCTCTTTAAATTGTCAAGAGGCAATATATTTTTGTTCTATGCTGTAGCTGACTCGAAACACACAATGGTCGAGTCTGTCACTTCAATCGATGCAAGACAGCTGTCTTTCGGAGATATATAGAAATACAACCGTCAGACAAGAAGTTGCAATAAAGGCAGAAGAAAAGAGAAATGAATCAGCAACGGACAACAGAGACTCGGGGACAACACCTGGATCAAACTTAGTTACACCTGCAGGTCCTTTAACTGATATTGAGAGTATAGTTGATAACCTGGAGCAGATCATTATACAGGAGATAAAGGAATCCTGCTTGCATAACTGTTCGGAAAAGGGCAAATGTGTTAATGGTAATTTTGAATATACAATTATCATAATTTACCTCATTAGCTTTGGTAAAGGATATTCAAAGATGTAAAAATGAATATTAAAACAAAATAGTATCATCTATGGTTTAAAATTGTCAATTGTTTTAGAAATGCCTATCATTCATTGCATAAGAACACAATTAACATAAGGACATGCTGGTGTAAGCCGAGTTAATGTACGCTTACGATATTATTTTGTCAGGTACTTGTGTTTGCCATAGCGGTTATGGAGCAGATGATTGTTCACTTGATATTGTCACACCGCCAATTATTGCTGGACTGTTAGATGATGGACTTTGTGATGAAAGAAACAGCGACTGTGACCACGTTTATGTATTTGGGCAAGTGTTTGTTGGAACCAACCTGACGTGCAAGCTGCAGGAATACCATGTATGCACTATGTATAATGTTTTAAAATTACTAAGCAGAACTGTCGAATATATTTTAGTTTTATAGCCCAATTCGGTAATTACTTAAAAAGATTATGTCCCTTTAAAATCTCTTCAGCTTTTAGAACAATTTGCTCACAGGAAGTTGGATATTACAACTCTGCATGACCAAGAGTAATAATTAGCATACCCAATAGTATGAACACTTACTGTAAAATCACTGTTCATGAGCAAATTGTTTTATTCAATTAAATATCAGATGACTAGGCCCGCTCAATAAAGCTTTTGTATGAAGTAAACATATACTGAACAAAAACAGAATCGTCCGACCTTTTTTGCTGATATTTCCATAGGCCAATTTTTGAGGGCGTATAAAAGCTTAAACAGCGTTTAAAAAAAACAATGTTTGATGTTGGTAAGCACACGTAAGTGAATACTAAATATCCCATTAAACAGTTTGAAATTTGCCAAGCAATAATCTTTTATGGATGATATGGAAATGTGAAAGAGAGGTAATTTGATGAGTGTTGATAATCAAAAGCTGCCATCTACACAATCTGTGTTATGTTTTTTGCGAATTATTTTGGTAAGGAACATATAGAGAATATTGTCTCGGACAAATTTCGGTAATTTTCGTAGATGTAATTTGTCTGCATGTTTTAAGAAACAGGGGTTAATTTCCTTGTGTACTGACTTTTCAAGAACATCTTTGTTTGGACTATTGTTGGCGGTATATCTAATTATTCTTAAAAAATCATTAATGTTTTCCTGTTTTGCTGTCTAGACAATCAGCGGAAGTTTCTTTTTTTGTTCAGTATATAAAGCAGGTTTTTTATTAATTGTGTTTTTGTTTTAATTTTGTTCCAAAACAATAAAGAATTACCAGAAAAGTTTTGTATTCATTGAAGTCAAGTACATTATATACATTGTATATTGTTTAGCTATAACCTAGATACTATTCAATATAGCAATGCTAAACAAAGAAATAACTTTAATCTGGCCTCAACTTATCATGTAGCATGGCAGCAGTAAATAAGCAAGATTTCCATGCTTTTTCAATGACCAGTTAGCGTTGGGAAATATGTCTTTACAAGCTCTTCGGTTTTGAGATAAGAATGGCAATTTGCTCACAGGAAGTTGAAAATATGACAACTCTGTATTTTGCATTACAGGGAAGCAAACCATGTTACCCAACTGGGCTATAGATGTACATCCTGAGGTGTTTCTGATTACGTATGATTGTAATAATTATAAAATACACATATGTTACGACTGATGTTTCATTTTGAGTGATTGATTATTAGTTAAATCAAAATGTGTGATATTTTTGTAGATTTACCTTAACGGTAACCATACGTTTTCAAAGGAATTGCATACGCCCGGCACGGCTGTGACACTTATGGAGGCTATGTGTCCGCTTCACGCTGTGAGGTCAAAACGCTCAACATCCGCCATTCAGCCATTCGTTCTTGCCTATGATGTATCAGTAAGCAACGATGGTTCTAACTTTGGGAACGAAACACAACAACTGTTGTTTGTCTTCGACTCAATGTGTCAGACGTATTTCAACAACAGTAAAATAGGGTTTTCAATACAATTTGAGCTCAAGGTGAGATTTCAATACTGGATTAATTATTTTGACTGTCACGTTTTAACGTATTGTACTTATTTCTTAAAATGTATACATATACCTAAGATAACAAAATGATAAATAATTCAATGAAATACCCATAAGTGATCGTTCGTTCATAGCAGATACAATTTAAGAATTCAGATCTAGACTTCATTCAAAGGGTTGTAAGAGATTATGCATCGACATTGCCACATTTCTTTTCCGCCTAGAAGACAGTTTGGCTCGGATCATTCTACAGAATAGAATAACGTTCAATTGTGTTAACCTTGTTTAACATCCGAAGTTTTCTAATAGTGAAATTTGTATATTTCTATCAATCAGGATGGCTTTTGCTTTATTGATGGTAAATGTGTATCGAATGGCTCGTTGCATATACGATCAAACAGTCTTATATGTGATACGCAAGTTTCAAACTCTTCATGGACAACATCCTCTGCTACAACTGGAGCATCAACTGTTGGAATTAATAACGGTATAC
The DNA here is from genome assembly GCA_037043455.1 of Cyrtodaria siliqua. NCBI lineage: Eukaryota > Metazoa > Mollusca > Bivalvia > Adapedonta > Hiatellidae > Cyrtodaria > Cyrtodaria siliqua. The sequence continues at coordinate 37,927 of JAWPHD010003549.1, read as the reverse complement.
TATTTAAAAGTAGAGCTCAATATTCTTTTATTTATAAGGTCTATATGTCTAAGGAAAGCTTTGGTTTGTTCTATATCTAAACTGATTTATTATCAGATCGCAGTTTGACAATTTCCAGGAACTCGGTCAACTTTTTTGAAAGGGACAGACGGAAATATAAAAAAAGCAGGTTTAAAGTCAAAATTATACTGGATTAATCAAATGTAGTGCTCGATAAGTATTTCAAGATTGCCGTGTACCACTTTAAAAAGTTGGATTATTATTATAATAAAATACTAGTTCCTGGAACGTAAGGAACTGTTCATGTGTTTACGATATCAAAAATTCAAGTGTGCATAGTTTATCTTACCTAATAACCAAAAAAACAAACAGAAGGAAATCCTCGACAATTGTATTTCGGAGAACATTTGTAGGTGAGATAATATTAATTTAGAAAATGACGCTTTGTTTTGAACGAATAAAAGTATCAGAATATTATTAAAACACTATCTCAAGGCAAGTTAAAAGCTAACACAGAGTCATGCTCACCGCTTCTTACGTTAATGTAGTATTTTAAAGCTTCAGATATTCCATGCTACTTACGTTAGCGTCGTATTGTAACCCTTCAGATGTTCCCCACTGTTTACGTTAGTGTAGGGTTTGTTCTTGTAACACTTCATATGTTCAACGCTACTTACGGTTAGTATCGTAACTCTTCATATATTCCACGCTTCTAACACTAGTGTAGTATTTTAATGCTTAAGATGTTTCATATTTCTTACGTTAGTGTAGTATTAACCGTATTAACCTTCAGATGCTCCTCACTTCTATCGTTAGTGTAGTAGTTTAACGCTTCAGATGTTCAACGCTACTTACGTTAGTGTAGTTGTGTAACTCTTTAGATGCTCTCCGCTTCTTACATTAGGGTAGCATTTTAACACTTTATATGCTTCACGATTCTACCGTTTGTGTATGATTGTAACTCTTCAGATGTTCCACGCTTCTTACATTAGTGTAGTCGTGTAACTCTTTAGATGCTCTCCGCTTCTTACATTAGGGTAGCATTTTAACACTTCATATGCTTCACAATTTTTACTTTAGTGTATGATTGTAACCCTTCAGATGGTCCACGCTTCTTACATTAGTGTAGTCGTGTAACTCTTTAGATGCTCTCCGCTTCTTACATTAGGGTAGCATTTTAACACTTCATATGCTTCACGATTCTTACGTTAGTGTATGATTGTAACCCTTCAGATGTTCCACGCTACTTACCTTAGTGTAGTCGTGTAACTCTTTAGATGCTCTCCGCTTCTTACATTAGGGTAGCATTTTAACACTTCATATGCTTCACGATTCTTACGTTAGTGTATGATTGTAACCCTTCAGATGTTCCACGCTACTTACCTTAGTGTAGTCGTGTAACTCTTTAGATGCTCTCCGCTTCTTACATTAGGGTAGCATTTTAACACTTCATATGCTTCACGATTCTTACGTTAGTGTATGATTGTAACCCTTCAGATGTTCCACGCTACTTACCTTAGTGTAGTCGTTTAACTCTTTAAATTCTCTCAGCTTCTTACATTAGGGTAGCATTTTAACACTTCATATGCTTCACGATTTTTACGTTAGTGTATTATTGTAACCTTTCAGATGTTCCTCGCTACTTACATTAGTGTAGTATTCTAACCCTTCAAATGTTCGACGGTTCTTACATTAGTGTAGTATTGTAACCCGTCAGATGTTCCACACTTCTTACATTAGTGTAGTATTGTAACCCTGCAGGTGTTCCACACGTCTTACATTAGTGTAGTATTGTAACCCGTCAAGTGTTCCACGCTTCTTATATTATATACACTGTAGTACTGTAAACTTTCAGAGGTTGTATGCTTCTTACGTTAGTGCAGTATTGTTACCCTTCAGATGTTCCGAGCTTCTTAGTTTAGTATTGTAACTCTTCATATGTTCCCCGCTTCTTACATTCGTGCAGTATTGTAACCCTTCAGATGTTCCCCGCTTCTTACATTAGTGCAGTATTGTAATCCTTTAGAGGTTCCAAGTTTCTTATATTATGTAATATTGTTACCCTGCAAATGTTCCACGCTTCTTACGATAGTGTATTATTGTAAACCTTCAGAGGTTCCATGCTTATAATGTTAGTGTAGTCTTGTAACACTTTAGACGTTACACGCTTCTCACTTTTAAAACTAGATATTGCATAACAAATAAAAAACACTTAGTGAAATATATGTATTCTTATTAAAGTAGATGCAAAAGGAAAAGTAGCATTCACAGAACTCATCCAAAAACTCGCATTCAAAATCACAGTTATTACAAATATAAATAGACCCCATTAGCATAATAAGGTTAACAACAGGGTTACCGTCGTGCAACGGTCAGAGGCAAAAGGGTCGCTGAAGGTTGACATTAAGCTCTAAGGTGTACATACCTCTCTCTTACTCTTGTGCCATTCCAATTAAACATGACAACGTAATTATTAGGAAACATTCGTTTTGCCATATCCTCGAACACATTAGGATGCTTTACTAGGTAATATAAATTAAACACAAATATATGAATATATCAAAGCATACGCACTATTAAAGCGGAAATCATAGTGTCGACCTGTAAATGGGCCAACAGTAAAATGCAATGCGTTTTAAGTTGAAATGATCATAACCTATTTAGATGGATGTTCTAACAAATTTGATACAAGACTACAAGATTAAAGGGGACATCACCGTGAGATAAAAAATGCATACAAAAAGGGAACGTATTAATACTGTTTTGCAATGTCCTCGTGCGAAATGTCAAAACCAAAAATATATTAGTGTAAATTGAAACGGATGCAAACTATTTAGTGCGCACGAGTTTATTTAAGGCCGTTAACATACTCAAGCACAAACATAATTAAATGTTTGATAATCAGAAGGAAGCTGCCTCATCAAATATTATCAATAATTTAAAAGTATCATATCGTCATATTTAGGCAAGTTATTAATGTTTAAGGAATATACAGATTATGTCCCTGGTGACATTAAGAACACGATGCTTGAACAAAATAAGGCATCATAAAAATAATATTGCAGGTCGTCAATTAGCAAACTATATATCTATTTATTTTCATATACATGTATATACACATATAAATGACTAATCTGTATGAGTAATAATTTTGAAGTTAAATTCAGGAAAAACGATTATACACCTGAATAAGCGAAATATTGTACGTAACAATGTTATTCCCTTGATATTTCCTATAGCTTTTGAACTTATTTATTAAATGTTAACTGCTGTTAAGTCCTATAAACATAACACTAGCTTAGCATTTCCGTGAACTAATCATGTCCAACTTTAGCTTAATCCGCTAGTCATATTATTGCTAAAATTATTTACATTATAATATATAGTTCGTTTGGATTATAATTTATAGATTGTGATAACCTCTATTACGGATTCGACTGTGCAGAAAAGTGTAAATGCAGTCCTCAAACCACCTCGTCATGCGACCGTTATAATGGGACCTGTACATGTACAGCTGGCTGGGAAGGTGAAACGTGTGACATTGATATAGACGAATGTAAGGTGCAGCCAGGACTATGCGCCAATGAATTCAAAACCGCCTGTCAAAATACCCTGGGTTCCGTCAATTGTCTATGTATTCGAAGATACCATACACATGATAATGGCACTTGCATCGGTAAGTCTCAAATATGCAAAGTTCATTTATCATCGTGTGTCATGATATTGTATATGGTGACTTCATATATTTATGCTTATTAAGTAAACACTGTCATTATAGTCATTCATCTGTCAATGTCTATTTCTTTAAATTTTATTTAATTTTATTATTATTCATTCACCAGGATTTGTCGTTATACAATCCGTTCACATATTGGTCCGGAATGAAACTACTAATATTACGTTTGTTTTGTTTCAGAGAACCCTACCAGTATAGACCCTGTACGACAATATACAGGTAGAGCATACACTACTGTTTACATGTTTCCTTTGGTATTACTGTGAGTTAAAACACATTAGATTGGGGTGATAAAAAAAGGTTTAAAAGTCGAACATGAACTATAGCTTTCACAGAGCACAGTCAACCAAAACACGCATTAACTCAAAAAGAAATGCAATGTCAACAAGAAGCAAGGCATGTGACATCGCAAACGATTTGACAATATGCTACTACATTGGAACGGTCAGTGTCAAAAAGGCCGCTGGGGTTTAAAGTTGTTTTCGCAAACAATATATTGTTATAGTGTTCAATCAAATTATGTTCATCACATTTAAATATGATAGCTTGCAAATGAATTCATTTGTATATGTCTAAAGCAATTTATATTATAAATTATAAAGACGACGATCAGAAGAAGGTGACTACTGTTGAAATTCGTGTCGACATTGATGTTCCATCAACGGACAATCTAAATGTGGAAGTAACCTATGAGAGATACAAACAGGAAGCTAAACGAGTGGTGAGTATACATACCATTTCCATGCAACAGTGAGTTATGAGTGTTTTTTTTTTTGTCAGCTTCAAAAAACAGAAGCCCATTTATTCTCCCAGTCTAGTGGTGAGCACAGGGTCGTGGAGGATCATACCTCTGCACACCTTACAGTATTTCGATGTTATGTATACAATGTACTAGTTACAAATATATATAAATATGTATCCTTAACGTATATGTACAGTTTTCCTTCTCATATACACAAATCATTCACACTCATCACTCAACAGATATTTTTCATGCATTTAACAATATAAATCAATTATTTATAGTATTCTATTGCATTTGCTCTACAAAATATGATGGTCTGTTGGCAATAAATATATAGTATAGTGGTAGTCTACTTAAATGTGTATGCCTTATTAAAGATACTTTGACTATAGTTAAGCTATGGGGAGATGTTATTGAGAATATGAGCTTATTACATGATTGACATTCATGGCGTTTGATTTAACAAAATAATGTAACTTTGAACATGTTTTTGTTTATTTTCGGTTTTAAAATTGTGTGAAGATAGCGTTAATTAATTTGTCAGTAATTTACGAATGTGATTCTATTTTGACCTTTTATTAGATCAAATCAATGAATAATCATTTACATTTGACAATCGTATTTCAGCTTGCCCAACATTACAAGAATAATCTTGGAATAGGATTCGTTGATGTTCTTATTGTGTCTGTAAGGTATGTATTTCCTATATTCTTGACTCCAACAATAATAACGTTCTCATATTATAAACTGTCTTTCGGATTGATGGATTTTGATAGAAAATACATGTAGGAACTTTATTATCTTGGGTTGTATTTAACGCTTCCAAAGGATCTCATTTGTCAGTATTTATTAACATTCACACTACCGTTCTTAAGTGCAGTGTGACGACCGTAAAATGTAACCAACTTCAGTAGTGTTAGTTTTACTGATCCGTTAGGATCATCGAGCCCAATATAGGTGGCTTAAAAGTCGAATATCGCTTTAACCGTGCTAGATGTATAACTTCTTGCATAACCTCCAATGAATAGACTCAATAAAAATGAATATGCAACTTTACTACATTGGGTGTGTGAGTTGCTTTTAAAGGATCTCCATTTTAGTATAATTATGTTTACATTCACATAAGCGTTCGTTTGATGCAGTGTGGCGGCTTTAGACGAATCAGCGGTGTTAAAGGATCTCCATTTCAGTATAATTATGTTTACATTCAAATAAGCGTTCGTTTGGTGCAGTGTGGCGGCTTTAGACGAATCAGTGGTGTTATAGGATCTCCATTTCAGTATAATTATGTTTACATTCAAATAAGCGTTCGTTTGGTGCAGTGTGGCGGCTTTAAACGAATCAGTGGTGTTAAAGGATCTCCATTTCAGAATAAGTAATAGATAGAGTCTGGTCTCAGCTCGTTGGTTATTTAAACACCTCGATGGGCTACGCCCATCTCGGTGTTTAAATAAGCCAACTCAATAAGACAGACTCTATCTTTTTTGTAGCATGGTGTACCTAGTAACACTGTGACTTCATAGTGACCGTACTCTAAATTCCAATATCCGGTAGTTGTAGTACGGTTTAGCCACGCCCCTTTAGTTACCCTAAGTTAAACGATTTAATGCTCTGCATTCATCAAAGGAAATGTCACTGACCATGCTACATTTATGTTTACATTCACATAAGCGTTCGTTTGGTGCAGTGTGGCGGCTTTAGTAGTATTATTTTCGCTGATGCTTTGGGACTAGGCATATCAAAACCCTCATTTTATGGAGATTTGGTCTATAAACTTCGAAAGTTAAAGGGGTCTGACGGGTTTCCTGACCGCTTTACAAATTTAATCAGGAAGTACGTCAGAAAAGGATATAACCCTTTGGTTTTTAGCGCACTGCTTGTTTAGTGATTGACCCCTCTACATTCTGTCATTAGGCTTAACTTTTCACTTGTGCGATGACTGGTCTACCTCTTGCGACTCTATGATTGTACCTACTTAAATCCCAACTAAGGGAGGTGGGTAAATGAGCTTTCGTCCCTCGGGTTTTCTAGTCGTACCCTTGATTGGTTTTCTCTTTAGCTGCAACTACTATGGTTGTTCAGTACGATTTTGGATACATCCTGAGATGTATATTATTTTGTATGTGTTTCTTTAGTTAGTTTCTCTGGATGTGGATTTTATGTTAGAGAATTGATTTTGATGGGATAGAGTTTTGTTTACACTGTCTTGTCTATTTTGGCGCTGAAGACAGGAGGATTGTGCGCATATAAAATCAAGCTTCCCAGTATGCCTTATTGCCTTCTGAGCGTTCCAAGTCGGTAACCCTGTCTTCATCACCCTTTCTTTTGTTTTTTGTCTCTTTCATTGTATTTTCAAGTCCTTGTTTGTAGTACAGTGCGGACCTGCGATGCCATTGCGTTCGGACGCTGTGGTTTCTATAGGACCCTATATCTTATTTTAACATAGGAATTCTAAAAGCTTCAAACAATTATATTAATGTTCATATGTAAAATCTATGTCCATGGAAGTCGTGCTAAAAGTCATAAAAGTGGGGAAACAAAGTCATAATGTTCTTGCTTGCTTGTTCGTCTCAAGGTCAAATAACCTTTAACTGAACGTTGACTGAACGCCAAATGGAATATACCTCCTTTAAAACATCTTTTAGAACATGATAATACATATGTTATTATTTAGTCAAATAAAGTATGCTTCATTGGAATTGCGCATGTATTTTATAGCCGGACAAAATACTATTGCTGTATTTGCGTACTTAGGATAAACATTGTCGTGCCCTCAATGGTTTATTCTCTTGTCGCTCTGGCTTCTGCCAAGTCAATGAGTACCTTCTTTGTGGCTTTCTATGCAATAGTTTTTTTTGTATTTATATATACACGAGCATCTTTGTGTTTTACTTGAATACTACTTTTCCTGCTATATTTACTATGTACATACCCATAGTTTATTACTTTTTTAAGTATATCTATATATCTATGATAAGTTTTAAATATACATTCTCGCATAACTGTTTGGAGGTGTGAACTATATTGTTTTCCTTTGGTCTATTTAAATATATATTTGTGTCACAATTAACGCATCATTTGCTAAATAACCCCTAGAGCCCTTAGTATCCGTTCTATAAAGAATAATAAGACTCTGAGTATTGTTTAATAACTGTTGGGATATGTTGCCTGCTTTTTAATTTAGTCTTTTGACCGCTATTTGTGATACGCAGGCCTAACTCTAACCTTAACATTTCAAGGCTGGTGTAAACGATAAGCAATATAAACTGCCAACTATGTTCTGGATTCCTAAATTACATAAAAATCCGTATAAGGCTCGCTTTATTTCGAATTCTAGTGCCTGCGCCACAACAAACCTCTCCAAACGTTTAACGTCTTGTCTTACTGCCGTTAAAGATCACGTTAAACTATATTGTGATAAAACTTATGAAAACTCTGGGATTAATTTATTTTGGTCTATAAAAAACTCAGGAGACGTTCTTGATAAAATGTTCAATAAACGTCAAGTTTCATCAATAAACTCTTATGACTTCTCTACACTATATACAACCTTACCACACCACCTTATTAAAGACAAGCTAATTTCTCTTATTCAAAAAACATTCGCTAGAGAAAATACTACATTTTTGGCATGTAACAATATTAAAGCGTTTTTTACTAACGTCAGTTCAGACAATTATACTATGTGGACATGCTATGAAGTTTGTGAAGCACTCATCTTCCACCGTTTATAGACAAGTTGTTGGTATCCCTATGGGTACGAACTGTGCACCACTTGTCGCAGATTTGTGTTTATTTTGCTATGAAAGAGATTTCATGTTGAGACTTTCACCAGATACTTAGGCAGATGTTATTGAAGCCTATCATAACACCTCTCGGTATCTCGATGACATATTGAACATTCACAATCCTTTCTTTCCAACTATGGTTAATAATATTTATTCTAAAGAATTTCAGCTTAAAAAAGCTAATATATCTGATAATAACGCTTCTATTCTTGATTTAGATCTCTGGATTGAAAATGGTGAAATAATTAGCAAAATCGATGACAAGAGAGATCATTTTAATTTTGACATTGTTAATTATCCCCTCTTGCTTGTGGATGTTCCCCGAGCAACTTCTTATGGGGTGTATGTGTCTCAGCTTATTCGTTTTTCAAGAGCTTTTATTCGAGTTGAGGACTTTAATATTCGTAATCTTTGTATAACTAAAAAGCTATTCAATCTGGGTTACCTTTATCATAAGCTTCGTACAACCTTTGCACAATTTTATTATCGTAACCCTGATCTTCTTTCCAAATATAAAAGTAATTTAAGGAGCCTTCTGCGACAAGGACTATCACAACCTGACTTTTATGGTGATGTGATTTATAAACTATAAAAAGTTTATCAAAAGAGGTTATGACCCCATCATTTTGCAACGTACTGCATGCTTGGTGGTGGACCCTTTTACAGTTCTCCACTATGCTTTCCTATTTAATTGTACGATTACCGGACAGGCTGTGGACCCTATGATGACGCCTACCTAAAGCCCATTGGGACGGTGGCGTTTGATGTTTGTCTATGATCTTTCCTGTCGTGCCCTTAATGGTTTATTCTCTTGTTGCTCTGGCTTCTGCCAAGTCATTGAGTACCTTCACTGTGGCTTTCTAGGCTATTGTTTTTGTATCATATTTACACGAGCATATTTGTGTTTTACTTATATTGCCTATTGATGCTGGCTTGTTGGTTAGAGATTAGATTATGGTTGCGATTTCTTTATTTATACTGTCCTGTTTTAATGGGATGACAGTAGGGTAAGTGTGAGGTTTGGTGCACCCTAGAACCGGCTTAACCCCTCCCTCCACCTCCCTCCCAGTGGCCTACTTTGCCACTGACCGTTCCAAGGCGGTAGCCCTATTGTCAACCCTTTTGTGTTTGTGATGTCGTTTGCATTTATTACTATTTTTGCCTGCTTGTTTGTCTGTTAGCGTGTTTCTTTCTGTGTTTTGTGGTTGACTGTCCTCCTTGAATGCTACTTTCCCTGTCCGATCTATTTATTTTTCTTCATAATCTATTCTCCAAACTAAATTCCATTTGGTTTATTTCTCCCGTTGTTTATTTCTCGTTAAGGGGAAAACTTTTTGTTAGAAACTGAGTGTCACAGGATGACCTTAGTGGTTGGGCTAACTCAGGAAAGAATCAATGACGGTGAATGCATTTACATAAGTTTAATGCAACTTTTAAAATATGTTTAATATATATACAATTATCTAAAAAAACAAGCGAATACACAAATGAACTATGAAAAGAATGTTCTCCTGAACGTTTAAGACGTTCTTAGTATTGTTATAAATACTGAATGTCTAAGACACTGAAGTGTTGTTAAAGCTATAACAATGTTGATCTAGCGCGATAACTGTGATGCGCGAGAGCTCATGAAGATGATGATGCGCGAATTCAATGGATGATTGTCATCAAATGCCTTCTGTAAGGGTTGATGACGCGATGCAATGACAGTTAATCTCCACTGAGATTGTGAATGATATTCCTCCAGTGAGGACTGGTAACGGGCCCACCTTGTGTCCCGGGGGTTATCGTTAGTAAAACCTGGCTGCGCAGGTACGGGGACCGTCTCCACCGCTTGTAACGTTAGTCGTGGAAGCTTAGCTCCACTCCTGGATATCCAAACCTAGATGGCTTACTCCAACCCTGGATGGCTTATATCCTGGATGGCTTAGATCCTGGATGGCTTATATCCTGGATGGCTTAATTCCAACCCTGGATGGCTTAGGCTGTAATTATACATACGTTTTAGCTGTCGGTTTACAAACATAACAATCTTGCATAATTATCATTACCCAAACAAATCATTATTCAATCAATATATGTAAGCTGTACTAATGATGAGTAGCAATGTATACATATTCTACAACGCCATGTATACGCTATGTACGTCGCTGTTAATCAATGCCCCTAATACATGTAATATAAACATGATCAAATAACTCATATATTACACTCACTGAGTTATGTTTGCACGCTATGTTAACAATCGTGTATTACAATCACTGAGTTATACGCCAACGTTAACTAATGCACCTATTATCCACTGTTATCAAATTAATATTGTTTTACAATTAATGATCAATTACAATAATTACATCTAATAAAGTAACTTCAAACTCATATGCTAGTCTAAAGTTATGTTTGAGAAACATCAATGCTAACCGGATGTCGTAACCGCCAAACAAGATGGCGCCGCCCACTGAATACAAATATACGATAAAAGTTTAATAAAACTACTAACCACATGTTGCCTGTGAAATTTGCCGTCCAATCTCTGTTCCAACAAAGTACTTTCGACGATCCCGGCGAAAGCTAGAAGACAATGGGTTTTATAGCAAACATTACGCCCAAATCATTATTTGCCCCGTTCAGTCCGTGACAAACGTGGCTAAATCTACAGTATTGAATCTACACGCGAGGCCCTTATACAATTTTGCCGTTTAAGGAAAATATACCTATACGTTTACATGCATTAGCACAAAACTAAACTTATGACACGGCCTCTCTGGCGGCCACTTAAAATGTGCACGCTTTTACGTGTTACATGAATAGATCATGAATATTGTGAAATTGTTTCACCTCGAACAATAGATTTTGGGTGTAACCGATACAAGAGCTATATACGACCAGTACGCTCTACCCGTGACATTTTGTGACAACATCTCCCCACTTAAAGAAAGTGCTACACTTTTAAAATTCAACAAAATGATAATTAATATTTACACGTTAAGAAACTATTAATTCTTCTGAGCAAACGAGCGACAAAACGTACAAGCTGATCGCTCAATCGCTTGAGTATGTTAACTATTACCACTGCAGTTATAACCTAATATAATATGTAATTACAATTTCAACACTATTCTACAATTGTACACTACCCTGTCGTAACATATACTACTATTGTACAATACACTGCAATACACTATTGTATTAAACCGGTCATTATGTGCGGCGACTTAAATAGTCTGTCCCAATATTGTGCTTTCCACGATCTATTACCCCGACTTTACGGTTACTAATAACACTACTTCCTGTCACTACAAGAACTCCAACCTTACACATTGCATCCATCGCATTACCAGTATACTGTTTGCGAAATGGAGTAGGGTCTCTCGATTCCCTAATCGGATTTGCTAACGTGTGCTTAAAGCTACACTGCACTACATCTGTTGGTCTCGACTTATCGGACCGAACAGTACTACACTCAGAGTCTAAACGACTTACCTCTCGTTTCTCTGCTACACTAAGCATGCCCGATATGTCTACATCGGCTGCTCTCTCCCTACCTACACTAGTGGGAAAATACATGGGACTAGTGTCCTCACTACTGTCTTCCTCACTATCCTCAATAACTGCAACATTTACTACGGTTAACACCCCTTGTTGCACATTATCGGTTCTACTTATATACTCTTTCAGCATATTCGCATGAAAGGTCTTTAACTTTCCGTTTATCTCGATACGGTAATCCATAGTGTTCACTATCCCTCTAACGTAAAACGGACCTTTCCATTGTAATAACAACTTGTTATTGTCGGTCGGGAGTAACAGTAACACCTGGTCATCTATCTTAAACTTCCTAGCTCTAGCTTTCTGGTCATAGTACCGTTTGTACTTGGTACTTGCCTTAACTAACTGACTTTGAGCTATCTTACAAGTCTCCTCTAGTTTCTCCTTCAGATCTAAAACATACTGATATGTAGTCTTAACCTCATCACTATCTACTTCACCTGCCCACATCTCTCTAAGAATCCTCATGGGACCTCTAACTGACCTACCGTACAATAACTCAAACGGAGAAAATCCTAAACTCTCTTGTGGAACCTCTCTAAATGCAAACAATAAAGCATTGAGATACTTGTCCCAATCTTTGGGTCTCTCGGTACACATACGCCGTAACATTTGCTTTAACGTCCCGTTAAATCGTTCGACTAACCCGTTACACATAGGGTGATATGGTGTTGTCATGATTTGACGCAAAGACAATAACCTGCTTACTTCAGCCATAAGTTCTGACGTAAACTGTGACCCACAATCAGTCAGCATTTCCTCTGGTACACCTAGCCTACTGAACATATCAACTAATGCCTCAGCTACTCTCTCAGTTTCAATTGAGGGCAATGCGACTGCCTCCGGATACCTAGTTGCATAGTCTACCATGGTTAAAATGTACCTATTTTTCCTATCCGACACTGGAAAAATTGGTCCAACTATGTCTACGGCTACCCTCTTAAATGGTGTATCTATCAGTGGCATCTGACCTAAATGTACTTTGGTCACTCGACCTTTTGGTACTGTCCTTTGGCATACATCGCAGGACCTACAATACCTAGTTACATCTCCACTAACGCCTGGCCAATAAAATTCTGCCAATACTCTATCTGACGTTTTCTTTACGCCTAAATGACCTCCCATAATCGACTCATGAGCTACCTTAAGCACTGTCGTTCTATACTGGGTAGGAACCACTAATTGGTGAAACTGTCTACTACCACTATCTTCAAATTCTCTGTACAATAACCTATTCTTATGTACAAACTTACAACTACCGGACCCTTTACACTTCTTCACTACACCATCCTTGGCCTTCACCTTACAAGGACCTAATGACTCGTCTTGAGTTTGTGCTTCTATAAACTCCGCTTTGGATATGTCACCTACGGCTGCAGGAACCTTTAATTTTCTATAAGCCTGAGCTTGCTTCTGAACCTGCGCTCTAGTCTCTACGGCATTACTTATGCTACTTCTAAAATCGGACATTACCGGAAGTGCTGAACCATCTATGTTCCCTATCGTTAAATCATACATCGGGTCATCCATACATAGTGCCTCTGTAGTCCCTTTAAAGAAAGGTGTATCTACATCTATTCTCGCTATTGGCACGTGCTCTACCGACTTATTTAGCAACATACACGGTGACTGTTTACCTACCAACTGGTCATCCGTAACTAAACTACGCCTAACTACCACACCTGTACAACCTGTATCCCTCATTACAATTACGTCCGTGCCATTCACTCTACCATCTGCCGTTGGGAGATTTGCATACGGAAAGAGACATGTTCCGATCTTCGCCATTACACCATCCGCTTTAACACAACAGCTACTACTCTCGGTTTTAATAACCGGACTATTACTACCTCTGCCTCTACCTCTACCACGGTTTTGACCACCTCTACCTCTACCGAAATTCCATGGGTTGTTAAAACCTTGGTTCTGATTCCCTACATTGTTGTCCACTCTACTATTTTCACTGAAATTGTCTACGACAGCGGACACTTTCACCGCTTTCCTACACTCATGTGAAGCATGATTCCCATTACAGTGACGACAACGAATAAAAGGTCTACCTATGTTACCACTATTGCTACCTCCTCTAGCACCCATCGAACTACCTCCACCTCTATAGTTTCCACTCTGGCCTTTCTGTTTATGATCGTCCCCTTGCCTATCTCTAAAAGTTCTGTCTTTCGACACTACATTATGAGCTCCACCTCGAGCCTCGGCAAACTGATCTGCTTGAGTTGCCATTTCATCTACACTAGTTAGTTTTCTTTCTTTAAGAAATAAGAACAGATCTCTACTACAAACATTGAATAGCTGGTCCCGCAACAAGAAATCTATGAGGCCCTGATAAGTCTGCGCTACCTTCCCTAACTCTAACCACCTATCTAAGTAATTTCTAGACCGACTAATAAACTGAATAAATGACTCGCCTTTCTCAGGCAGACAAGCTCTAAATCGCTTTCTAAAACCTTCTTCAGTTAGCTCAAATCTCTTTAAAAGAGCATCCTTTAACTTGTCATAGTCAAGAGCATCTAAACTAGGTAATCTAGAAAATACATCTAAGGCCTTGCCTCTTAATAACGCACTTAAATGAACTGCCCACTTATCTTTGGTCCATTCCTGTAACTCAGCATAACGCTCGAACCGTAACAAGTAACTGTCCATGTTATCTTTGTCAGCATCAAAGTATGGTAACTTCGAACCTTTTAACTTCCCAGAATAACTATCTTTCCCTTCAGTTTTACTTTCCTTACTATGTGTCTTAGCTGCTTCCAACTCTAAAGCTAACTTATGCTCAAACTCTTTTTGCTCCCTTTCCATTATCATCTTAGCCTTAGCTAGTCTACCATCTGTTTCGAACCTCTCATGTTCTAACTCTTGCTTCTCCTTTACTATTCTACTTTCTAATTCTACCTTCTCTTTATCATCATCTCGCTTCTCTTTAGCTAACCTAGCTTCTAATTCTAGCTTCTCTGTGGCTAGTCTACTTTCTAATTCTACCTTCTCTGTGGCTAGTCTACTTTCTTCATCTCGCTTCTCTTTAGCTAACCTACTTTCGAATTCTAGCTTCTCTTTAGCTAGTCTACTTTCTTCATCTCTTTCCTGCTTTGCTAATTCTCTTTCCTTAAGTCTAAATTTCCTTTCCCTAGCCTGTTCGTCTTTAACAAAGTTTCTAAGCTCCTCTCCAGCATACCCTAACTCCTTTCCCATTTCCGTAAGATCCTTTATGGACGTCATGTCTATGGACATTGTGGACTACTAACTACAATAATTACAATACACACGTCACTAATAATTCTACTCACCTAACTACTAATGGTAAGTCACTGTGTCCTCAGTAAATACCTGGGCATCATCATAGGACAAGTTACATACACATTTGTACTAGCGCTAACTACTAACGATTATGTGTAGATAGTATCTAGCTTCCACAAAACATATGCACTACATAAAATATCTTAATTTGATATTGGACATAAACCTTAAACAATCATCGAAATGTGTATAACATGTACATGTATATTTACTTCTCCCATCAATATAAGTATACTCGAGTGTCACAGCATGAGTAGAACGTCTTGTTCGCCAACCTAATTGGATACTATGTGTATATCAAGGGAGGTAAAAACAAACACCCAAATTATTGAGCAAAAGTGCCTCAGACCCACTCGTGTAGACCACTGCGACCTCGCGCCAAGGAAAGAACGGACAAAACAACAGTTTGGACTCACCCTACCCTTGTCGTGTCTTGACTTGTCTTCCAAGCAGTAGCCGTGATCGTCGACAGTCGCCTTGATGGATCAGAGGGTGGTACACAATTCTAAAATAATAAGTAGAGATTTAGTATATCATAATAAAGATCACTTATTGATTCTTTCCCTCCGTAGTCGCCCAAAATCCCACTTCTGACACCAGTTGTCACAGGATGACCTTAGTGGTTGGGCTAACTCAGGAAAGAATCAATGACGGTGAATGCATTTACATAAGTTTAATGCAACTTTTAAAATATGTTTAATATATATACAATTATCTAAAAAAACAAGCGAATACACAAATGAACTATGAAAAGAATGTTCTCCTGAACGTTTAAGACGTTCTTAGTATTGTTATAAATACTGAATGTCTAAGACACTGAAGTGTTGTTAAAGCTATAACAATGTTGATCTAGCGCGATAACTGTGATGCGCGAGAGCTCATGAAGATGATGATGCGCGAATTCAATGGATGATTGTCATCAAATGCCTTCTGTAAGGGTTGATGACGCGATGCAATGACAGTTAATCTCCACTGAGATTGTGAATGATATTCCTCCAGTGAGGACTGGTAACGGGCCCACCTTGTGTCCCGGGGGTTATCGTTAGTAAAACCTGGCTGCGCAGGTACGGGGACCGTCTCCACCGCTTGTAACGTTAGTCGTGGAAGCTTAGCTCCACTCCTGGATATCCAAACCTAGATGGCTTACTCCAACCCTGGATGGCTTATATCCTGGATGGCTTAGATCCTGGATGGCTTATATCCTGGATGGCTTAATTCCAACCCTGGATGGCTTAGGCTGTAATTATACATACGTTTTAGCTGTCGGTTTACAAACATAACAATCTTGCATAATTATCATTACCCAAACAAATCATTATTCAATCAATATATGTAAGCTGTACTAATGATGAGTAGCAATGTATACATATTCTACAACGCCATGTATACGCTATGTACGTCGCTGTTAATCAATGCCCCTAATACATGTAATATAAACATGATCAAATAACTCATATATTACACTCACTGAGTTATGTTTGCACGCTATGTTAACAATCGTGTATTACAATCACTGAGTTATACGCCAACGTTAACTAATGCACCTATTATCCACTGTTATCAAATTAATATTGTTTTACAATTAATGATCAATTACAATAATTACATCTAATAAAGTAACTTCAAACTCATATGCTAGTCTAAAGTTATGTTTGAGAAACATCAATGCTAACCGGATGTCGTAACCGCCAAACAAGATGGCGCCGCCCACTGAATACAAATATACGATAAAAGTTTAATAAAACTACTAACCACATGTTGCCTGTGAAATTTGCCGTCCAATCTCTGTTCCAACAAAGTACTTTCGACGATCCCGGCGAAAGCTAGAAGACAATGGGTTTTATAGCAAACATTACGCCCAAATCATTATTTGCCCCGTTCAGTCCGTGACAAACGTGGCTAAATCTACAGTATTGAATCTACACGCGAGGCCCTTATACAATTTTGCCGTTTAAGGAAAATATACCTATACGTTTACATGCATTAGCACAAAACTAAACTTATGACACGGCCTCTCTGGCGGCCACTTAAAATGTGCACGCTTTTACGTGTTACATGAATAGATCATGAATATTGTGAAATTGTTTCACCTCGAACAATAGATTTTGGGTGTAACCGATACAAGAGCTATATACGACCAGTACGCTCTACCCGTGACATTTTGTGACACTGAGATCATACTCCACTGACTATATAATGGTGTGAAAATAACTTATTGAATAAATACTGAAAAGTGGATCCCTTGGAAGCAACAAACACAAACAAAATCAAAGCAGCAGACTCGGTTTTATTGAGTCTGTTCATGTGGTGTAATATATAGTGCAACATCTCCCACATCTCCTAGAACCGGCTTAAGCATAATTCTACTTTAATACTTTAAAGTCACAAAGAATGGGTTTGAATGTCACTAAATACTGAACAGTGAAGGTTCCATGTTCACCGTCATATGCGGACCATCTTCGGGATGGCTCAAAATTCTGTACTATTGACATTTTAAACACTGAGTTCCGCTCAACCCGGGGCTAGAGGACGTGAACAGTAGCAAGCACTCTTTACTACCGTTCATGAACAGTCTCAATTTTTTGACAAACCGAGACTGAAATATTTTTTATATTTATCGTGTTCAACGATTTCCAAATTTCTCCTTTCATACTTTTTTATTACAATATTTAACTTACCCTATAGAGTTATTGATAAACGTGCCAACAGTGATATTATATATATATATATTAAAGAATCTATATTGCTTTTGTTTTAAGAGTTTGGATTTACTGGAGTTATATTTATAGCAATCACTTGTTTGTAGAACCGGAAGTATAATAATCGAACATCAAGTTGTATCCAGTCGTGATGACGAATATGTAGACAAAGCTCTGGCATACGCAATAGCTGAATGGTCACGTGGTCAAACGGTCGCAATGTTTGATAAAGAAGCACGAGTTATGGAAGTTCATATAGAAAATACGAAAGGTAGAGTGTCGTGGTTGCTTTGGGTATTCTTATATAACACGTTATTATACTACAGATTAACAAAAGCAATCACCCTAGTAAAACGTATTTTAAGGTTTATACGGCCTTCAAAATTTCAATTAAACTATTAAGATTGTTTGTTTTAGATTTGCTTCACAATAAGTGACTTTTGTAAATACTCTAACATTTTAGCAGAACACATTCGTTTTCCTTCGATAACATTTGTGACGTTATTTCTTTCTTCTGTTATAGTGTCTGGAAGTGGATGTCTTGTTTTAATATTAAATATGTTAACGATGTGGTATTTCTATTAAAGATCTCTATAAATAGTTGCATTAGTAAATTATATGTTAACGATTTGGTATTTCTAAAAGACCGAGTAAATAGTTGCATTGGCAATGTTTTTAAATACTTCGAACTATTATTTTAGTTGGCACTGATACAAACAGGTTCCACTCGTTCCTCCTGTGTGATACATATACAGCCCTGGAAATATGTAAAGAGGACTACAGCTGTGTTGTTGAAAAAGAAAAACCTATATGCAGGTAATGCTGTTCATAAAGTCTAGTTACGTACTACCACTATGGTTTCATATACGCATACATGATGGTTTGCATTTCTGTTCTCCCGGTATCAGTACCACATATTAGATACGTGCACTGATGTTACGAGATACTGAAATACTGAAATGGATCGTCGAATGAAAATATGACTGTGAGAGATAATGCATTAATAGACATTAATATACATGCGAATTGTACTGGAATCAAACGTTTATAATCATGCTAAACAATTACTCTGAGACAAATAAAATCATTCCACTTCCACTTATTGTCGGTATACACAATCAAGTGGAGAACAATTGAACATTTAGGAGTTCGCATTATTCTGAAGTATAAATGATATACGATTTTAAGTTTTTCTTTTCTTGGTAAATGGTTGGTTTTCTTGCTGACGTAAATATTGCGTTTTTATTGCCGCCCTTGCCCCACGAAAACGTGACAGTACATTTAAGAAACAATTCTAAATAATAATCTAATGCTGATTATGTGTACAATTTGCAGGAGGATTTCAAACACAGAATCTAGGTTAACATCAAGCACAGGTATGACATTTGAATTAATTCCGTAAATAACAATGGGAGATACAGCTAAAGGCATACTCTGTCTATAGTTTTGATCAATTTATAAATGGTCATACACTCATACAAAGGTGGCGAAACGAAGACATGGTAGTTTTGGATAGCATTTCCATATAACAAGATCATAACTTCTAAATATACCTTTAAATGTAAAAGAACACATTAATGTATATGTAACAATCAGAGTAACTAGTATTGAAAACATAACTTTTTGCAGAGATGTTTTATAGTACAATTCGATTACGTTATGTTTATTATTTCTTCATCCATTAATATTTCCTGATAAATAAACACAACGGATGCTTTATATATAGATGCATGTTACAAAGTAAAAGAAGGGTTCGATTTATACTTCACACTTTAGTTTAAGATTTTTTCCTTTAGCCCAAGTGACTGTCATTAAACAGACGTTATTCAATTATGTGAGATTGTATTTTAGACCTGAAGCATTTAAAAACAACTACCGATTTTACGCGGTTCACTTTAAATGATAATAATTTCTAAAAACTGTGTTTGTAATTTAAATATGATCGTTTGTTTAATTTAAAGACAAAAATATAAAAGTTGAATTAAAGGTGTTTATTTTACCAGGATATTTTGAAACTGGCAGATAAGAACCCAGTTTTCTCGTATTTACGCAACAATTTTATAAATTACCGAAGTATACGTTGTATTCATATTTTGTAAGACAAACAGATGAATTGTTATTGTTACTGAATGTCACATGCAAATGTGTGTTTTGCACCCAAATCTTAAGTAATATATATTTTAAAAAATATTCTGATAATATAGTATTAAAACTTAAAAATATAGAGAAGAAAATCATAATAATACCTGCAGCTGATGTTTTTAACTAGATGTTTTACAAATTGTATCACTTTCATAGCAAAGAATTTCACGTTTATGTTGCTGAAATCTCGAAAACCGAAAAAACAAAAAAATACATATTCCACATTCTTACGTTCACACATTGACATATCTAAATACTATAACGCCAACTTAAAAGCAGTGTTTCCTAAATATATTGCAGTTTATTTTATTATTGAAGATATGTGCTTCAAATCGCATTCTCTCACCTTTTTCAAAATTATTGATGCATCACAACTATAAAGCACATTATTGTTTATGTCATATTTGTTTATATCGAAGGAATCATTACACTTGCCATTTAAATGAACATATTCGGGATAAAGGTAAATATATTTAATTAAATTACAAATTTAAAATATTACGTTATAAGTTGAACCTTTCTTGTATTAAGGTCATTTGTAGGAATAATATAATACTGCATTACCGACACATAACTGTTAATATGTCCTGATAGATACAACACGACTGATGCTTTATATATGGATTCCGGTAACTGCTTCACTGGTCATTGTTATCATCGCCGTCGTAGTTAAGATGCAGTTTAACAAGAAAAAGATGAGGAAACAAATGCAAGGAAATATACAAACGAATAGCACAGATTACAACGACGTTGATGCAAGGGAAATGATTGAAATGACTCCAAAATGGGTGAGCCAAATGGAGCCATATGCTAAAGCAAAACACGTTTTCCATAAAAGAATCAGAGTAGAACCAAGTCCAGATTATCACCACGACGACAATCAAGAGCATGGTGAGAACATAGATGTTCCACGTCTAAACAGGTGTGTTATTTTCCAAAAAAGTCTACATTTATATATAATAAACTATAGGAGATGTTTATGTAAATTAAACTTGTATGTTGATTTGTCATTGTTAGATGTGAACTAATAGTATACGTATGCTTATAGAATGATATTACTATGTACTCAACAATATAGAATAGCTCAGACACAGATCACGGTAATAGTATACGTATGCTTAATATACAATTATATTACTATGTACTCAACAATATAGAATAGTTCAGACACAGATCACGGTAATAGTATACGTATGTTTATAGAATGATATTTCTATGCACTCAACAATATAGAATAGCTCAGACACAGATCGCGGTAATAGTATACGTATGCTTATAGAATGATATTACTATGTACTCAACAATATAGAATAACTCAGACACAGATCACGGTAATAGTATACGTATGCTTAATATACAATGATATTACTATGTACTCAACAATATAGAATAGCTCAGACACAGATCACGGTAATAGTATACGTATGTTTATAGAATGATATTTCTATGCACTCAACAATATAGAATAGCTCAGACACAGATCGCGGTAATAGTATACGTATGCTTATAGAATGATATTACTATGTACTCAACAATATAGAATAGCTCAGACACAGATCACGGTAATAGTATACGTATGCTTAATATACAATGATATTACTATGTACTCAACAATATAGAATAGCTCAGACACAGATCACGGTAATAGTATACGTATGTTTATAGAATGATATTTCTATGCACTCAACAATATAGAATAGCTCAGACACAGATCGCGGTATTCTGTCTTCTGTATTAAAATACATTCTTCATCAGATTCATTCTAATTGTTTAAACTGAAACATATGTAAGATATATAAAACAACAGGCAGTTAGTTTCGCAAATAATATTTTATTGGGATAACTAAAGCAATCTTAATGTAGTCGTACGTTTCGCAAATTAAACGAATATCTAATGGCAGATGCGATATATGAATCAGTTGTTTATTTTTTCAGAAACTCTCGTGAAACGGTGCCAAATGTCTACAACGTGTGTGGTAATGGCAATGTTAGGTTTCCCAGACGATCACAAAACACAGATAATTAGTTCGTGAATCAGATGAATTGACTATTTATACAGTTATTGATATACATATATAATTTTCAAGTGTCAAGTAAATAAAAAAAAGCACATGGACATCATTTATCTCAGCTGCAAATGTATGATGGTTACATTATTATTATTTTGATAACGCCTTTTTCGCATCTGTTTTTGATTTTTTTGTTGATGTTTTTTGTATTGTTGTTTGATTGCTGAGTAACAGCTACATACATGTTGGCTGATCCTGTCTTTAAGTCTCCTTCGCTTTACTATATTTGTTTTGTGTCATTTAAACCCCCAGTGGCCTTCTTTGCCACTGACCGTTCCAAGGCGGTAGCCCTAGTGTCAACCCTTTTCTGTTTGTGATGTCGTTGGCATTTATTATTGCTTTTGCCGTTTTGTTTGTCTGTTTGCGTGTTTGTTCCTGTGTTTTGTGGTTGACTGTCCTCCTTGAATGCTACTTTCCCTGTCCGATCTTTTTATATTTCTTTTCATATATATAAATGCTTAACCATGTCAGACGTGTTCTAAATAAGTATATATAGCAGTATAGGCTGAATCCGCATACGATTCATGAACTACATTCGGCATTGATAACTAATTATATTCTTTATAATATTTTTTTTGTTCACATTTCAGACTTTTCACACGAGCACATGTATATCTAGAATAAAGTTAGAAAGTGTTCTCTTGTTTCAGATTTTCTATATAATGAAACGACTTCGGAGTGACACACTTAACTTTACAAGTTCAAGGCGGTAGCCCTATTGTCAACCATTTTGTGTTTGTCTTATCTTGAGTTTTATTCATCTTAATATTTGTTCTTTGTTTCTTTGTGTGTTTGTGGTTTTCTGTAGTCCTTGAATGCTACTTTTTCTGTTCGATTTTTATATCTACTTATACAGCAATATATATATATATATTATTGAGCTAAAACAACACAAGTACATAAGTTGACACATTACTAATAAAATCAAAATAAAGTTATATTTTGTTATTTTACATGTTAAGGTACATTCTATAAAAAAATCTAAGTAAAACATAAATTTAAAATATAACAAATGTACCTTCATTAAGTATATATTGGTATGTTCTTTGGTCTTTGCTTTCATAACAGAAGGTGCATAACTCTGTTTCAACTACTTTACATTTAATTTTATAAAAAAGTGCATTTGTATAAATAATCCTGTATAAGAAACTGAAATGAACGTTTTGCATCTTTGTATCAGAATCTAAAATTGAGTAGAATAAACTGTTTTCCATTGAAGCTTCGTTTTCGTTTTTAATTGTGTTTCCCATTTTAATTGTGTTTCCCATTTTTATTGTGTTTCCCATTTTAATTGTGTTTCCCAGTTTAATTGTGTTTCCCATTTTAATAGCTTTTTCGTGTTTAAGGGCTATTAAACAAATTGTAGAAAGGAGCTGTTACCTTTTTGTTTTGTTTTAAAATTGTTATATATTTGGTATCTGGAGTTTCAAGTTTTCTGTAATTTCCAATAATATGATTCCATTACCGAGAGATAGGATTTGAAACCCCAAAATAATCAAAGAAATTGATTGATATATTGTACTTTATTATAAACTCCAGATAAATAGGAATGAGCAATCATTACTAGATCATTCATGAAACAATAACGTATTGTTTGTTTTTAAACCATGTCACTTTGAGTGCATCACAGAAAGATTCTGCATGTTTCATTTTTGTTCCATCATTGTGTTTCTCATTTATCGTGGTCTATCATAAGCTATCACTGTGAGGGAATTTCCTAAGTCTAAAATGACCATTCCTTTTAAAGGTTTTGTACGAATAAATACTTTTGCCTAAAAAATACCATTTTGTATATATTTAGGTCAAAATATTGCCTTTTAGCTCACCTGAGCCGAAGACAAAAAGTGAACTATTGTGCCCGCTTTTTGTCCGTCCGTGGTTAAACAATTTCTCCTTGA
Organism: Cyrtodaria siliqua; assembly: GCA_037043455.1. NCBI lineage: Eukaryota > Metazoa > Mollusca > Bivalvia > Adapedonta > Hiatellidae > Cyrtodaria > Cyrtodaria siliqua. The sequence goes on along the minus strand of JAWPHD010003549.1, from coordinate 13,989 downwards.
ACAATTTTAAACAAATTTCACCTGGATGATACTGAGGTCAAATCATTAAAATAAATTGTACAAATCAGGTCCTGTGACATCCAAGATGGCCGCCATTACCATATATAGTCAAAACCTTAAACAATCTTCTTCTCAGGAAACGCAGATCATATTTTGAATGTTTTTGCTTATAAATGATAGACTACAAAAGTTGTACAAACGAAGTTCCTAGGGTCAAAATGGCTGTGCCCCGGGGTTTCAATTTTTTTTACTATGGAGATTTTACATGTCTTACATAGACTTATAACCGCTGATCCCAACTAAATTCCATTTTGTTTATTTCGCTCTTCGGGGCTTAGAATTGTGTTAGATACTGGGAACATACGCCGCTGGACATGGAATAATGACAGTTAATATAGCATGTCCACCGCTATATGCATGCCATCTTCGGGATGGTTAAAATTATGTACTAGTGAGTTTATAAATATTGCTCAACCCGGAGCTAGTGGGCGTGAACGGTTGCAAGCATATTTCACTACCTTTCATCTCAGTCAAACCGAGACTGCAATATTTTGTATTTATCGTGTTCAGACCGTTTCCAAAGGTCCACTCTCGTACTCTTTTGTATAGGGCATTTTAAACAACATCTCCTCAGAAACCGCTTGACCAACTTTAACCAAATATTACGTTGGCAATACTGAGGTCAATTCCTTCCAAATCTTTACAAATTAGTTAAATGCGACATCGAAGATCGCCGCCATTACCATATATGGTCAAAACCTTAAAAAAACTCTTCACAAGAACCGCTGAACAGATTTTGACAGTTTTTATTTATAAATGATCGCCAACTCCTGGCCTGGAAATTACCAACCATTCTTCAAACTATTCTTAGACTTGAGCTGAAGTTCTGAAAATTCGTTCACAAATATTTCCTTGCCCTTCAAAGACAAGCAATCATAAGAAGTTGCTATTAATTAGTATGCATCATATTTATACATAGCAACTTGTTATGAACGTTTATTTTGTAAACTTATAGAAATATTTGTGATCGAAATTAGCATACTTGAGCTTAAGTCTAAGAATATTCTCAAGAACGGTTGGTAAATGCAATGCCAGGTCTACAAATATTTACAAACAAAGTTCTTAGGATTAAACATGATTGTTCCCCGTGGTTCCAAAGTGTGTATATGGAGATTTTACATGTTTTACATAGACATATATAGGGCATTTGTAAACGACATCTCCTCAGAAACCCCTTGACCAATTTTGACCAAATTTAAGATGGATTATACTGAGGTCAATGCATTCCAAAAGTATACAAATTAGGTAAATGCGCCGTCAAAGATGGCCACCATTACCATATATAGTCGAAACCTTACAAGATCTTCTTCTCAAGAATCGCTGAAAAGATTTGGCGGTTTTTATTTATAAATGATTGCCAACTCCTAGGTTACAAACGTTGTACAAATGAAGTTCCTAGGGTCAAAAATGGCGGTGCCTCGGGATTCTTTTTGCATTATGTTTTACATACTTACATAGGTAAGTTAAAAAATCTTCTTCATTAAAAGCGCAAGACATATATCTCTCCTATATTGAATGTAACATTAGCTTATGGTCCTCTACCAAGTTTGTTCAAATGGTGACTCTGGGGTTAAATCTTGTTCCGCATCGGGGGTCACAGTTTTATATATATGAAAATCGTTTTAAAACTGTTATTCTCCAAAACTGCTTGGTCACTTTTGACTAAACTTCAGATGGATGATCCTTAGGTTAATGATGTTTACATTTGTTAAAATTAAGACAACGCCACATCTAAGATGGCCGCCGTTGAAGGGTGTGTTTGGGGAGGGTAGACAACATCTCAGAAACTGCAAGACCAATTTTGGTCAAATTTCACACGGATGATTCTGAGGTCAATGCCTTTCAAAAATTATACAATTAAATCAATGCATTATCCAAGATGGCCGTCATTACCATATATGGTCAGAACCTTAAGAAATCTTCTTTTTATGAACTACTTTGTACAAATGAAGTTCATAGGGAAAAATGGATGCGGCCTGAAGTTTTCTATCCGTTCATTTTCATACAAACATTCTCTGTAAATACGACGAACTAAGTTTTGTAACTTTACCTTATGTCGTACAAAGTTTTCAATCGAATAATCAATTGCCCTTGTTAATTATTTTTTCCTCTTTGCAAATATTTTCAGGTGAGCGACTTGGGGTCATTTGGACCTCTTGTTTGTTCTTTTATTCACCTTCTCAACCATTCTTACTTGATGGCTTCCGTTATGACAAACTATCTATTGAATATCGGCGTATATTCTGTTTTTACGACGACTCTAGTTGTTCACCGCAGATCGCCTGATTTTTCCCCTTTTCCTCTCAGAGTGTACCGTGTCTAACGACATTTGATATATCACATAATAGTATTAATATCCATAATTAGGAAGCAGCCTCCCCATTGTACTCAATGGTATTACAATCAAGCTACTAGACTACTGGCCACATTATTCTGCAGACTCACCAGACGAAGAATCAACGAATTTCTGTCAAGCGTGTGCCTTCCTTCGGTTAACATCAGCCTAGCATCGTTACAAGATAGCAGCGAGGTACTTATTACTCCTGAAGAAGAACTGTGGGCAGAGAAGGTAGATTGTTTTCGGAATGGTTATGAGATATCAGCAAAGAATTGATGAAACATAATATGGATAGATGAGCATCCGACGGGCTTTGAACTTACCACCTTTTGCTTGTGGGCCCAGTGCTCTTACAGCTGGGCTAATGAGGTCTCGATATTACCATTTCGGTGACTTGCTGATTAATGAATAATTGTTTTAATTTCCCCTCATGTTTTCAAAACATTTTCGATGACTAGTTCCTTACTATAAAAGTAGATTTAAAAATCGAACAGGAAAGGTAGCATTTGTAGTAGTCAACCACAAACACACAAAACAACAAAGAACAACCCTAAAGATTAATAAAAGGCAAATAATACATCACCAACACAAACGGGTTGACAATAGGGCTACTGCCTTGGAACGGTCAGTGACAAAAAAGGCCGCTGAGGGTTTAAACCAGGTTCTAGGGTGCACCAAACTTACCCTACAGTCAACTCAATAAAAGTAAGTATAAATATAGAACATGAAATGCACCTTTTACAGAACACAATAAACCCCCAAAACATGCAAATAGACAAACAAGAATGTCAATAGTAATAAAAAGGCATATGACGTCAAAAACACAAACAGTGTTGAGAGGATGGCTACTGCCTTGGAACGGTCAGTGGCAAAAAAGGCCGCTGAGGGTTTAAACCAGGTTCTAGGGTGCACTAAACCTCACACTTACCCTACTGGCATCCTAATTAAACTGAAATAAATTCCCACCATGAACTATTCTCTAACCAACAAGGCAGCATTAATAGGCAATATAAGTAAAACACAAAGATGCTCGTGTATATAAATACAAAAAACAATAGCCTAGAAAGCCACAAAGAAGGTACTCGATGACTTGGAAAAAGCCAGAGCAAACAAGAGAATAAACCATTGAGGGCACGACAAGACAAGACCGCAGATAAACATCAAACGTCACCTTCCTTTTGGGCTTTAGGTAGACATCATCATAGGGTCCACGCCTGTCCGGTCAGTGTAAATAAAGAAATCACCGCCATGAACTATTATCTTACCAACAAGGCAGCATTAATAGGCAATATAAATATAGCCTAATTCTCAAAGTGAACTATTGTGTCCGCTTTTTGTCCGTCCGTCATCGTCGTCGTCGTCGTCGCCAGTTAGCTCTTGGTTAAACAAATTTTCCTTGTACAATTGTAACCAAATTTCACATGGATGATACTGAGGTCAAATCATTCCAAAATTATACAAATTAAGTCAATGTGACATCCAAGATGGCCGCCATTACTAAAACCTTAAAAGATCTTCTCAAGAACCACCTATCATATTTTGAACGTTTTTGTTTATGAATGATTGCCAACACCTAGACTACGATAGTTGTACAAACGAAGATCCTAGGGTCATAAATGTTTGTACCCTGGGGTTCCAAAATACTATTGAGATTTTACATGTTTTACATAGACTTATTGCATTTTTTTATTTCTCTCTTCGGGGCATTGCATTTTGTTAGATACTGGAGACATACGCCGTTGGAAATGGAATAATGACAATAAATATAGCATGTCCACCGCCATATGCATGCCATCTTTGGGATGGTTAAAATGCTGTACTATTGCGTTTATGAATATTGAGTTTTACTCAACCCGGGACTATGGGGCGTGAACGGTAGCAAGCATATTTCACTACCGTTCATGGACAGTCTCAATTAAACAGAGACTGCAATATTTCGTATCTATCGTGTTCGGGCGTTTCCAAAGATCCACTCTCATTCTCTTTTGTATAGGGCATTTTAAACGACATCCGAACAATTTTAAATAAATTTCGCATGTGCAATACTGAGGTCAATGCCTTCCAAAGTTGTACAAATTAGTTAAATGCGACATCCAATATGGCCGTCATTACCATATATATGATCAAAATCTTAAAATATCTCTTCACAAGATTCGCTGAACAGATTTTGACAGTTTTTATTTGGAAATGTTTGCCAACTCCTAGTCTACAAAAGCTTTACAAACGAAGTTCCTAGGGTAAAACATGGTTGTGCCCCGTGGTTCCAAAGTTTGTATATGGAGATTTTACATGTTTTACATAGACATATATAGGGCATTTGTAAACGACATCTCTTCAGAAACCGTTTTACCAATTTTGATCAAATTTCAAATGGACGATACGGAAGTCAATTCATTCCAAAATTATACAAATTAGGTAAATGCAACCTCAAAGATGGCCACCATTACTATATTTGGTCAAAACCTTAAACATTCTTCTTTTCAAGAATCGCTGAACAGATTTTGGCGGTTTTTATTTATAAATGATTGCCAAATGATATATAGGGTCCTATAGAAACCACAGCGTCCGAACGTAGGTGGCATCGTAGGTCCGAACTGTACTGCAAACAAGGACTTGAAACTACAATGAAAGAGACAAAAAACAACAGAAAGGGTGATGAAGACAGGGTTACCGACTTGGAACAGTCAGTAGGCAATAAGACCTACTGGCTAGCTTGAATCGATTTTGTTTGCGCACAATCCTCGCTATTATCCTGTCTTCAGTGCCCAAATAGACAAGACAGTGTAAACAAAACTACATCCCATCAAAAGGAAATCTCTATCAATGAAGTCCACATCCAGAGAAACTAACTAAAGATATACATACAAAATAATAAACATCTCAGGATGTATCCAGAATCGTACTGAACAACCATAGTAGTTGCAGCTAAAGAGAAAACCAATCTAGGGTACGATGATGACGTCTACCTAACTCCTAGGCTACAAAAGTTGTACAAATAATTTTCCTAGGGTCAAAAATGGCTGTGCCCCGCGATTCTAAGTTTTATATATGGAGATTTTACATGTTTTACATGTTTACATAAGGAATTTAAAAATCTTCTTCTCTAAAAGCACAAGACGCATATCTCTCCTATATTGTATAACATTAGCTTGTGGTTCTCTACAAAGTTTGTTCAAATTGTGACTCTGGGGTCAAATATGGCTCCGCTCCAGGGTGACAGTTTTATATATATGAAATTCTTTTTAAAAATGTTATTCTCCAAAACTGCTTGGTCACTTTTAACTAAACTTCAGATGGATGATCCAAAGGTCCTTAGGTGATTTTCAAATTTGTTAAAATTAGGTCAACGCCACATCCAAGACGGCCGCCGTTGAAGGGTGGGTTGAGGGAGAGTAAACAACATCTCAGAAACTGCACGGCCAATTTTGACTAAATTTCACATGGATGATTCGGAGGTCAATGCCTTTCAAAATTGTACAAATTTGATCAATACATTATCCAAGATGGCCGCCATTACCATATATGGTCATAACCTTAAAAAATCTTCTTCTTATGAACTACTGAATAGATTTCGACAGTTTATGTTTATATATGATTGCCAACTCTTATACTATAACAATTGTACAAATGAAGTTCCTAGGGTAAAAATGGCCGCGCCCCGGGAATTCTTATCCGTCAATTTCCATACAAACATTCTTTGTAAATACGTAGAACTAAGTTGTTCACAACCTTACTACATCACCTTATTAAAGACAAGCTAATTTCTCTTATTCAAAAAACATTCGCTAGAGAAAATACTACATTTTTGGCATGTAATATTATTAAAGCATTTTTTACTAGCGGCTGTTTAGACAATTCTACTATGTGGACTTGCTATGAAGAAATATAAAAAGATCGGACAGGGAAAGTAGCATTCAAGGAGGACAGTGAACCACAAAACACAGAAACAAACACGCAAACAGACAAACAAGAAGGCAAACGTAATATTAAATATCAGGTTTACACTGAACTTGTACTGAAATTACCTTTTGAGCGGCTGGTCCAGATCCTTTAAGCCTTGCATCGTATACGTTTATCCATCTCGTTTAATCAGGTCAATTGTATCCAATGTATGAATGCGGTTTATATTACCTAGATATATCATGTTACAGGCAGGTTGTTGACAAGGAGGTGAATATATATCGTAAAGTGCTGTGGGGACGACTATTTTTCTAAGACGACGTGCAAAAGCAACATTCTTTTTGGCTCTCTGTCATTTTTCTATATTTTTGCACATAACCTGGTGTATGTAATTGTCTATGAAAGATAAACAACATATCAAACGATTTTATTATTTCGAACTCGAACATCCGCCCGGGGATGGGGCGGGCGTTGTGGCGGATTTTTTTAATTTTATTGTTTTGGTAATTATGTCTCAAATGAAACATTATGATGATGGCACCACACCCAGGGGCCCTCAAGGGGTCAAAAGATCAAATACACTAAATATTCAATTACACTGTCATTTTTCCATATTTTTGCACATAACATGGTATATGTAATTTGCCTGTGAACATGATAAAAGATTAAACAACATTCCAAACGATTTTATGAGGGAATTTGGGGCATTTCTTGTTTGGTAATTATGTCTCAAATGAAACATGATGAAACATGATGATGATGATGGTGGTGGGGAAATGGTAACAGGGGGTTAATTATTTTTATACTCACATTTTTGAAAAAAGCATGTATATTAAAATCGACTTCATTTGCCCGTCTGTCCATCCGTTACCGTATCTCCTCCTAAACCGCTGAACGGAATTCAACCAAACTTAGGGTATGATTTCAGTATATGATGACGGCGTGCAGGAGCAACTATATGTTTGGCTCCGCACCCAGGGGCCCTGCGGGGGTGTTGGTACGGATACATCTATAAAAAGGGTCATTATTTATTTCGGATAAATTTACAGGTACAAGTCCATTTTCGTTTACGTAGTGTGTCAACAATTTGGATTTAGCAGGAGATCCTGATTTTACTAAGATGTGTGTACAATAAACGCTAATAATCGTGGCTACCTATCCAGGTTTCATGGGCAAGTCTATCTTCCCTCGTTTTGTTAGACCAATAACTATTGCCACGTCTGAGTTCGTCGTCAGTGTATCTGTCCTCGCTTATAGCCTACTGTTTGTCATTGTCTGTAGAAGTCACGTGATGTGCTTGCCGTTGACGGGGCTGTCGTTTGTGTGTTGTTCCGTCTTGCTTTGTTTGCTATTCTCTGACCGTTCTCTCTGCCAGTCAGATCTACTAACCAATTTCTAAATACCACATCACGTGGCCAAAAATCATCACTCATTACATCATCGTCAAATTCGCTAGGCAAATTGATTCTGGCTGAAGTGATCAACTCATTGTGAAACAGTCTAAGATTTGTAATTTCTATAACTTTTGGTTTTTAATAGTCCTAGAAGTCTCCAGCAGTTACATCCGTTTCAGTATTACCAATATAGAATGTTGACATTTTCTTCGCTGAACTGCTGTAAAGCGACCATGATCAGCAGGTATCCCATCCATGCTCTCTGCACGATGAAGTTGCTTATCGTCTGCTTTAGAACTGGCATTGCTGGGAGACTGTTGCATCGGGGTTGCTCTACGGTCAGTACTCCAAGACGTATCACCTTTGTTAGCATCCTTGGTGCCATTTGAGTGGACATGAACAGTTTTATCATTTTGCAACTGAGCGTTATCACTAGGATAACTACCACAATAATTTACAGTATTGTTCCTTACGACAGGTACAGGTTTAAAGTTTATTATTTGGTGATCCGAGTCAGTTTTACTAGGTGGTCTATTTACAGGTTCGACACAGACCTGGGCGAATGACCTAACACTATCAACCGTGGTAGGTGGTTTACCATTTCCGACTATGGTTAAGACAGTCATGTCATTTGTCTTTTGAGTGTTGACGTTGCTTGCTGGAAGATGCTCATCACTAAGACGTGTATTTGGCTCCGCCTTATTAGTAATAGATACAAGTGGTGCATGTTCAGATATCTCCACGTCATTGAACTTTTTTATGAATAACACCGAATGTAGCACTGGGACTGTGTATTTCCGACTGTAGTGTGTCGACGTTAGACGTATTCATATTACCGAGCTCAGCTAACATACTGCGAATACTGTTGACACAGGCGTTAATTACCCGCTAATTTGTTGTCGATGCACTCAACTCAGATTTAAGGTCCAGGAGGAATTGAGTTCCTTCCTTTTGCCTCAGGATGATATGCGAGATATCGTTTGAGCGTTTATCAGCATAATAATGGCGTCAGGGCTCTCAAATAGGTCGCGAACAGAATCGCGTTTAGGTGTTTGTCAATATTGCGTTAGGCTAAGCACACGGGATCTGGAACGTTTGGACGTTTGAACCACTGAACGTGTCATTGCACTGCGATGAGAAGACATCACATATCTCTCTTCTTCGATCGCCATCTATACAGGCATAGAGGATATAACAGTCTTCTGCCAATGTAGTCTATTTTGGGGACCTCCCTGAGTTTTTCCTGTTCATGAGGCGTGTTTTAGGGCACTCGGGAAATTGGCGGGCTTGTTCTGCGAGATGCAATCTATACATATTTAATATGCCGGAACTTTCGTTACAGAGTAGTAGTTTGTCGTTGAAGAGCGATCTTGGGAAACTTGATAGTTTTTTGTCAAGCTCATCTAGAAAATGTTTGTTTGGTAGATTAGCGCCGGCAGGGCTTGCAGGATAAACAGATGATATATTGCTACCATCGTTATACTCCGAATGATCCATCTCTTGCTTAATTCTAGTTAATCTACTGTTAACTAACTGCTTAGAACATGTTTTCTCCTCATCAAACAGTAAGCTGCTACAAGGTCCGTCGTGTCAGTACTTGGATAATATATATATCTTAAAGACATTTTCTATAGTTTTTTCTGCATTACATATTTTCTTTAAACTTTTTGTACTGTAAGTCTGTTATATATATAGACAGAAAAGGCAAAAATAATGGTATGTCACCATGATTGTTAAAATTTTAAAAAATAATTTGTAATTTGTAAAATCAAAACAAAAAAAAACATAAAATACAACTAGACATCAAAAGCAACATTCTTGTAAATTTGTAGGAAAATCCATCCAATAGTTTTAGAAGAGAAGTCGCCCAAATAAGCTGCGCATGGAAAACTACAGCAAATGCCTTTAAGAGCGCGTGAACTGCCTTAGGTGATTGACAATTAACTGGACGAAAGCGTTAACGGATTATCGGATTTTTTACCAATCTGTCTATCTTCCAATAAGTCAAACCCCTGCTGGGGACCTAGACTTGACGCGCGTCAACTGACAAGACGTTAGGATAAAATTAGAAATATTATACAGGGTTAAAAACAGGTTTAAAGAAGATAGGGCATGCTTTTGAGGAAGACATGTGATTGACATGGCTTACAGCCAGGCCAAATACACTGGGGGCTGGGTTACTACTCTTTGAGGTATGGCATTCCAATGGACTATGGTTCTGGGGAAGAACGAGTATTTATAATAGTCAGTACTTGTTTGGATTTGTTTAAGTGCTAATGAGTGGGATGTACGGCTAGGATTTAATTTAAGATTATCTTCCCAGGGCAACAGGGTTTATGATGATGTTATTTAGCATTACCAGTCTTTGGTCGATACGTCTTTGGTCAAGAGGTCTCCAGTTTAGGGAGTTCAACATATTTGTAACACTAGATGTTCTGGCATAGTCATGTTTGACCCAGCGAGCAGCTCGTCTTTGTACACATTCAAGTTGGTCAATGCATGTAGATGTGTGCGGTGACAGGACTGTGGAGCAATACTCGAGCTGGGGCCTGACCAGTGTCTTGTATTCAGTTTTCTTCAGACTACTCTCTGAATGTACCTTAATATTACGCCTCAGAAAACCTAAAGTCATATTTGCTTTGTTGGTGACTGAGTCAATATGTTTATTCCATGTCAGATCATTTGAGATGTTTACCCCTAGATATTTTGCTGATGAGACTGTTTCTAATGTAGTGTTGTGTTGACCATATTGTGTGTTTATTACTGTTTTGCGTTTCGAAGGATTAAATTGCATATCCCATTTAGATTCCAAGCATTCTAGTTATTCTAAGTCCTGCTGAAGGAGACTGGAATGAGATGAAAACCGTTAGAGATAGATAGTTTGCAGTGTCATCTGCAAATAAGCGGACTTTAGAGGATTTAACATGATCTGGTAAGTCATTAATATAGATAAGGAAAGGAAGAGGACCTAGGACCGAGCCCTGAGGTACGCCAGACGAGACAGGGATGGTAATTGACTGGGCGCCATTTATGATGACTGATGGTGATCTGTTATCTAGAAAACTTTTAATCCAAGTGAGAGCATTTCAAAAGCTTTAGAAAAGTCAAGTAGGATAAGGTCAACCTGGCTTTTTGTGTTTACTGCTTTTAAGATGTCATCAATGACCGTATATGCGTGAACTATTTAGTTTTATATTTCTCACTGTTGATTACTCACGCGTGACATTGTTTGCAACGTAGCAGGTGTTCACATATGCACTTGATGGAGACGCATACCCCATCCCCTTAATTTATGTATGTTGACAAGCAATCAAACAAAAGTCAAATACAGCACGTCAATCTTACACAATCACAGTGCCGTTGAATCAACGTTAATTAATTACTTGATATCAGTGACAAAGGCCTTATATGACGTTGAATCCATCAAGTATTTGTAATTTTTATAGCAAATATTCACTCGTGATATTTACCTTTTTCAAACCGGAAGTCTCTACTAGTCTATATATTATTATATTTATCTATCTCTATCGATTGATACTGCAACACCCCTTTCGAAGATTATGTGCAGTTCACCTGGGTAGAACCTGTACTAAGCAATGTGGATTATTTTTTCTTGCTCAAGGATAAATAACATGGCCATGGCCAGTATCGAACCCACGACCTTTCGTTTTAAAGTCCGACGTTCAGCCACCAAACCACGCACTCAACTAAACTCGTGGAAGGTAATACTGTTAGTTCAAGAGGTGCCCTTATTTATCACTCATTTTAGGGGTCTTGTTTTCCATATAATAGGAACGACGCAGGCTCAAGACGCTTTAGAACACTGCACATGTGAACTTCAGCTACTAATATTGTTACTTAGACAATATTATAGGGAAGTAATATATAACATCCGAGCCTGTTAACGAACTGGAGAAAATTATTTAAAAGTAAGGGTATGTTAATACCTGATATATCATCTTCCTGGAAGAGGCTCTAAATAATCTAAATGCCTGGTCTGTCCTCTTCTTCTTTCTGGGAAAGGCTCTAAATAATATAAATACCTGATATATCCTCTTTCTGGAAGAGGCTCTAAATAATATAAATACCTGGTCTATCCTCTTCTTCTTTCTGGGAGAGGCTCTAAATAATCTAAATACCTGATATATCCGCTTTCTGTGAGAGGCTCTAAATAATATAAATACCTGATCTATCCTCTTCCCCTTCTGGAGAGGCTCTAAATAATCTAAATACCTGATCTATCCTCTTCCTATTTCTGGGAGAGGCTCTAAATAATCTAAATACCTGATATATCCTCTTTCTGGAGAGGCTCTAAATAATCTAAATACCTGATCTATCCTCTTCCCCTTTCTGGAGAGGCTCTAAATAATCTAAATATCTGATCTATCCTCTTCCTTTTTCTGGAGAGGCTCTAAATAATCTAAAAACCTGATATATCCTCTTACTGGGTGAGGCTCTAAATAATCTAAATACCTGATATATCCTCTTTCTGTGAGAGGATGTAAATAATATAAATACCTGATCTATCCTTTTCCTATTTCTGGAGAGGCTCTAAATAATCTAAATACCTGATATATCCACTTTCTGTGAGAGGCTGTAAATAATCTAAATACCTGGTCTACCTCTTTCTGGAGAGGCTCTAAATAATCTAAATAATGGGTTGATGTGCCCTTCAAATTTAATTTATTTAAGTGTATAATGTCGTGAACAGTTGCAGTTTTCCATGCTTGATATATGGAAATAAGTTATTTTGAAAATATCCACATTTGTTACTTTAATATAACCTTGAGTATTAAAAGATTAAGTTGTCAGTGAACCCCAACTAAGTTTATCGATACAAGAGAGCGTTAATCCCATATATATATAATATATATACTTTAATCTAGCAGAGGGTAAACAGCGCGTGTGTGATTACCGAAGTTAATACAGAGCTGATATACACATTTGTTTATCTTACAGAGGGTTAATACAGTTTTTAAAATAGTACTTGCCTCATAATAATTGAAGTACAACTTCCTAAACGTAATACAATACAAATAGGTTTTTTTTCTTATGTCGGCTGGTAGGACCATATGTATATACGGTGTTGAAGTTGATCGATACAACATAAACGTGAACTACCTTTGTTAATCTGGGTAAGTGTGACGAGTGTTTTGTTGTTGTTTAATCTGAACGTAGGTGGCAACCCGGATGTTCACGTTGGTTGATTTGTTATCTATGTATATCACGTGATTATTATATCACATACACTGCGACTTAACTCTGCATGGCTTTATTAATATTTCAGTTAAAAAGCAATGCTAATCAGGAAGTTGTGTATTCATTCCGCCTGGGATAGTTGTTAACAAAAATGGAAAAACATATAGTGTAAGTAAGCTAATATTTAATTTAATAGTAATTAGTTTAAGCATAGTTTATTCACGCGTTATATACACCGACAACTATATGAATACACTTTTCATAAAACGATCCGGAAGAGGTTGTGTTATCATTAGAAAAATCAACGCTACTCTCTCGGTAGGTGTATTCATTTAAGAAAAATAAATAAAAAAACTACGACACCAGCCTACGATCAGTCGGTCTTTAAACTCTACGATCCCTGTCGGGGTAGGGTTTAAATCCACGATCTCGGTAGATTAAACTACTATGTTCCTGTAGGGGTAGGAAATCACGATCTCGGTCGGGGTAGGGCTAAAACTCACGATCTCGGTCGGGGTAGGGTTTAAACTCGCCGATCTCGGTCGAAGTAGGGTTTACATTCTACGATCTCTGTCGGGGTAGGATATTTACACTCTAGGATCTCTGTCGGGGTAGGGTTTAAACTCAAAGATCAGTTCGGGGTAGGGTTTTAAACTCACGATATCGGTAAAAGTAGGGTTTACATTCTAAGATCCTATGTGCGGGTAGGGTTTAAATTCCAAGCTATCGGTCGAGGTAGCGTTTCTGCACTCCCGACCTCCGTCGTTGTAGGGTTTAAACTCCACGATCTCGTGAAGATGTTATTTGCAAACCAATTCAATTACTGTGGTCACCAACCATGACCAAAGTTACACTTGCATACAAATACATAACATACTGTATTATGACAAATACTTAAAAAACTGTATCTCTAAATTTCCAAACAACATGTTTATTTGAAGAGGATCATCATTCTTACCTCAAACCTTCAAGAAATGCCGACTATAGATAAGTGTCCGATACATGATCAGACTATGATATGATATGATATGATATGTGATATGATATGCTGTACTATTGATATATGATACCAGGACTGAATAAGATAGAAAAAAAGAA